>OX460347.1:15695329-16002829 GCA_949786405.1 Onychomys arenicola
GCCTATCGGACACCCAAAACAGGGAAAAGATCTCCCCAAATCTTAGATAGTAAAAATGAACTCATATAAAGGACCATTGCAAAGGAAAACGCTGAATAGGTAGAGCCCAGTGTATTTATGGTGAAGAAGACCAAAGTTGTATATTGAGCTGCAAGACAAAGCATTTCCTTATATGAAAAGTCCTTACTAAGACTGCAAATGCAAAGGAAACCTGATTAAATGTTATATAATATAAATTTATTTGAAATATGTCTTAAATTTGAGAAATATGTAAGTATCTTTGTAATACCACAATCCTCGTGATGGGGAACTATATGCTACTTTAGAATGTTCCTGATTCTTTTTTTATTTTCTTTTTTTTTGTTGTTGTTTGTTTGTTTGTTTTTTCGAGACAGAGTTTCTCTGTGTAGTTTTGATGCC
Organism: Onychomys arenicola; assembly: GCA_949786405.1. Taxonomy (NCBI): domain Eukaryota; kingdom Metazoa; phylum Chordata; class Mammalia; order Rodentia; family Cricetidae; genus Onychomys; species Onychomys arenicola. Next base: position 15,695,750 of record OX460347.1, read on the forward strand.
TGTCCTGGATCTCACTCTGTAGATCAGGCTGGCCTCAAAATCACAGAAATCTGCATGGATCTGCCTCACGAGTGCTGGGATTAAAAGAGTACACCACCACCTGGCTATCTTTTTTTCTTTTTTCCCCAAATCCTTGGTTGCTAATTTTGCTTCCTTTTGTGCATCTCCTTTGCACAGGATCATCTCATGTTCCTACAATTCTTCCTTTTCCGTTGTTGTAACAGGGTCTCACTGTGTACTGTTGATTGACCTCAACTCACTAACTAGACTAGGCTATAATCTTTCCTTCTCCTTTGTATTATTTTTCCCCATTAACCAATATTTTAATGGATATTTTGAAGAAGGGTAAGTAAATTCATATTTTGTTCATTTTCTATTCAGTTCTTTCAATGCATTGTTTCCATAAGAGACCCTGTCTGACTTATAATTGCTACATAGACCAGGCTCTCTACAAGAGGACAGAGATTTTCTACCTGTGTTTCCAATGTGCTTGGATTGAAGACATTCACTACCATCCATACCTGTCATCATTTCAGATTTTAGTGAATATTATTTTTTCTCTGGTGTAGTACAAAGCTGTCCATAAGTTTACCATAGCAAAACGTAAAATGTGAAGAAATTTTCATTCTATTCTTTCAGGCTTTGTTTTACTTTTTAACTCTGAATGGTTGCTAGATTTTCTTAAGTACCTTTTCTGCACATTTTAAATAAAAAATGTAGTTATATCCTTATATTTTATTATGTAGTATATTACACTTAACTGATCTGTCTGTGTTGAACTATGCTTGCATTTCATGAATGAAGTTAACTTAGACACAGAGGTGGATCTTTCTGTTGTGTTGTTGAATTTTCTTGGAAGGTGTTTTCTATTGCTCTAATATGGTAAGTACAAACATGATTATATTGCTGCCATCAGAAAGGATTCTTAGCTCAGTAGCTACACCTTTAGCTCATAAGTCTTTTCCAAGAGAATGATTAGCCTTATTACTCTGAGGAAGAATGTTAACTGCCTATTTCATACTATCTGAGCATCCTAAAATAGCACTTCAAATCAAGTTAGAAGACTTTTCTGAAGTTAACTCCTTTAAAAACCAATCCATTTTTTAGTTGGTCAATTAGAATTGGGTATCTTAAAACTACCCACATCAGAATTCATACCTATATTTATACCAAGACATATAAGAGAACATTTCATTCACAAATTTCCTCAAAGCCAAAATTTTATTGCTAGCAACATGTGCCATACACAGTAGCAAACTAGATGTACTCTTATTGGTTTGAATGAACTATACAAGAGTAATGGGAACAAAGTAAGATTCCTCTAGTGAGCAATATTTTCACTGGGCAAATTTCAAGGTTGGAAAGATGGCTCAGCTGTTGATGAAGGGGATCAAAGTTTGATTTTCAGGTCCAATTGATTTGCATGAAGTTATCTCTATTTCCCAGGATCCTAAGTCAGTCTTCTTTTATCATTACACATCAGTAATGCCTCTGTTGCACAGAAATATATGCAGACAAAATACCCATACCCACATAAAGAAAGAAGAAAGAAAGAAAAAGATAAAGTTGTAGTTCCTACAATACCTAATATGGAGCATGACAATGTGTTTTTGGAATGAAGTGTGGAGGATCTAGGACCTCTTTGTAAAAAGACTTATTCAAAATTATATGATACTGTCCTTAGTGCATGAGCTGGCTGTTTGAAACCTTGGGCTTACAGAGGGACACATGCTCAGCCTGGAAGGAGGGGACAAGACCTGCCTGTACTGATTCCACCAGGTTTAAATGAATTCCCAGGGGAGTCTTGGCCCTGGAGGAGATGGGAATAGAGAGGAAGGGATAGGAGGAAGGTTGGGGTGGGTGCGGGAGAGGGGAGGACAGGGGAACCAATGGCTGATGTGTAAAACTAAAACACAAATGTAATAATTAAATAAAGCAAAAAAAAAAACCATGATCTATACTTAAAAAAATATATATGATAAAATTGAATGTCTTGTGCATGTTGACTTGATTCTATCCTTCAGTTAGCCAAATTCTTGTCAATATCTATTCCTGAGATTTTGCCCAATGGGAGCTAAATGTACTTTGCAGTACCTTTGCAGAAGGTAGTTGAAATAGTCTTTCTCCACTGGCCATTGCACTCTCCTAAGGAAGAACACACAATCTGTTAACAAGCCTCCATTCTTGTCTTTACTCTGCTTCATTCCCCAAAAGCACCGGAGATAAATGAAAATGGACACAAAAAGAGGAATGTTCAGGAGCAAGAAGAGGAAAGTTAAACTGAACGTCTTTGTCCTGCTCTGAGACTTGACAGTGTGTATTGTGAAGTGCTGTTCAGAGGAGAACATTATGTTTGAACACATATATTCCCACATGCCTTTATTTGTGTAGCCAAAGGAAAGGCTACCTGTGCATTCATGATTCTTTTTATTCCATGTGGTTCCTCACATCTGTAAGAATCTTGGACACTTTCCTCCCTGGGTCTCTGAATATGATGTCCATGTGATTAATTTTGGTAGAAAATTATATGTGAGGAGAGTACAGGTACTTTCATGACATCATTCATATAGGTAGAAATTAGGGCTCCTTTGAGATGCTATTTTGGAAAATTTGGTCCCAGGATTACCTGAAAACACTATTTACATTAATGGCTTTAGAAAAGATGTCAGTAAATTTTGTTAGATGATCCACATTGAGACATGCAGTAATGGGTCAGGGAGGGTTCACAAAGCTGGAATTCATGGTTACACACATTGAATTGTACCATACAGCCCAGTCAGGGAACAGCAGCTCCATGTTTGTTTTTTGAGACAGGGTTTCTCTGTGTAACTTTGAGCCTTTCCTAGAACTCACTCTGTGGCCCAGGCTTGCCTTGAAGTCACAATGATCCACCTTCCTCTGCCTCCCATGTGCTGGGAGTAAGTCGTGCACTACCACACCCAGGTTTAATCCCAGAACCAGTTAACCATAGAGGTCAGAATGTCAGTAGAGACAGACAGGAAGTGATGTAGCTCAAGGAGAGAGGAACTAAGATGGCAATGAACAGATAAGTATATAAGTGTGAATATAGAGGAAGTAGCTCTATCTTGTGCTGGGGTTTTCCATGAGTAAGAACTTATGGCTGGCTTGTTTTATCACTCTGGGCTTTCAGCTTTCACCCCAATATCTGAGTCCTGTTTTTTTTATTAATAAGACCATTTAGCAATTCATGTTACACAGAATAGCTGAAATAATGATGAAAAACTGAAGTTTCAGCATTCCTGATTTCAAATTGTACAAAAAGCTAAAATAACAAAAACTGCATAGTACTGGAATTAGAAGAGAGAGGTTGAACACTGGAATCAAACTGAAGTACTAGATATAAATTCACACCCCTATGGAACCTAATTTTAATAAAGAAGACAAAAATACACAGTTGAAAAAATAAGGCATCTTCCACAAAAGTCATCATACAGAAGACATCCTGCACTAGATCCATACTGCACAAAACTCAATTTTCAACTGCCTTAACATAATACCTGTACTCTGATACTGGTAGAAAAGAAAGTGGGCAAGAGAAATGAAGTGATTGGAATGGGAGAAGAATTTCTGAAAAGAACACTATTAGTACACACACTAAGACCAACAATTAATTAATAGCGCCTCATGAAACTGAATAGCTTCTCCAAGGCAAAGATACTATCATTGAAAAAAATCAGCAGCCTAAGGAATGAAAAAAAAAGGTTTTACCATCTCTATATCTGATAAAGGACTAATATCCAAAATATATGAAAACTCAAGACAGTAGTTATCCAAACACAAATAATACAATTTCAAAATATGGTAGAGATCTAAACCCTGAATTCACTAAAGACGAAACTTGAATTGGTAAGAAACACTTAAAGAAATGTTCTTTTTCCTCATCTTACTGTGTATTCTTTTGCCTCATATGGTGTTTGTATCTTTGTGTCCTGCTCTTTTTGGTAGGTTAATGGAGGCATAGTGGATATGGGAGAAAGGATAGGGATAGGTGTGGTGGTATTGTGTTCCCTAAAATATTGTGCACCCTAATAAACTTATCTGGGGTCAGAGAAGCAGAAGAAAGGACAGCTTCCTCACCTTGGCAGTTCCTCAGGTGATTTTGTTTCCTCAGACTGTAGCTTCTGAGTCCTCATCCAAATGGATCTCAGCTGAACTGTGCTGCTCAAAGCCTAAAAGCTTAACCAGAGAAAAGCTCCTAGTTTGTAGTCTTCACACCTTGTATACCTTTCTGCTTTCTGCCATCACTCCCTGGGATTAATGGCTCAATTTCTGGGATTAAAGTCATGAGTCACCTGCTTGGCTGTATCCTTGAACACACAAAGATCCAGGTAGATCTCTGCCTCTGGAATGCTAGGATTAAAGGCCTGTGCTACCACTGCCTATCCTCTAGGTTTAATACTGGGACTCTTCTGTTCTCTGACCCCAGATAAGTTTATTAATGAGCACAATGTTTTGGGGAACATAATATCACCACATTTCCCCTTTTTGTCTAAAATTTAAAAAGCTTATAACTAATACAAGAAAAACTATATCCAATAAATATATACAATGTATACAGTCAATAATTACATTAACAGTGTCTAGTCCACTAACATTTGACAGGTTCAGATGAAAAACTTCATTAATACATAACAATCTGCAGTCCAGTAACATCTGATAAACTCAAACAAAAATGTTCATTACTTATCCTATTTTCCTATTTAAAACACTTAGTTCTTTTTAAAAAGTAGACTCACTAATTGACCTTTTAATCCTATCATATCAATATTATCTCTTTTTTCTTTCCATAATAGATTCAGTAATCTACCTTTTGTTATTTTTATATCTTCCCCTTTTTCTTTTTAGTGTATATTAAATGATCTACCTATTTATCCTCTTATTTATCTTTTTTTCTCAGAGTAGTTTTAATGATCTAACTCATATCTATATTCTCTTTTTTCATAAACAAAAACTCTAAATACAATCTTCTTATTCAGCTTTTTTTCCTGACCATTAACAATTAACAACTTGTAACCAACCATCATAAATAATAACAATATCCAAAACTCTTTAAATGATCAAAAACCACCACCCCATCTCTTAGGAATGTGGGCATTGTTTTCTTAAAATTATTTCCTGCTTTCTAGGGGTGAAGGCATCTTTAGCGAATCCTGGAAAGAAAAAATTTGTGGTTAATTGTCAAGTTCTGTATCATTTGTCCAGTCACTGCATAATGGGAAAGTGCGGAGCTTGTTTGAAGTCCTTCAAGTAGCCTGTCACGCTGGATCATCTCAGCTAGCCATCTCAAATTTGTCCTGAGTAGTTTGTAGTCCAGAGTTGATCATTCCTCGTCGTGTTAATCAGCTTAATGGCTTTACCATAGTCCATGTAGAATCATCTTTGTGGGTTCCTGTCATCCTTTTGAAGATTTCAAAGTTGCTGTTATGCTTAGTCATGGTTCACTGTAGACATTTTTGGTGCCTCCATTGTTGTTTGGACCAAACACAGTCTGGTAAATGTCTGTCTTTCAGAACCATGAATGTTCTTCCTTAGAAGATAAAATCTTCACAGCAATTTCTTCCCACCATTTGTCTTGCCAAACTATACCAAACTGACCTTTGCCAATTATTTTTTGTAACATGATAGTCCTGGCTATTGGTATCTGAACAAACAGCAGTAAGCGCTTCTTCCCAGGTAGCAACATCACCACAGTCAACAATATGAAGAGAAGGAGCCAGCAACTCAGACCAGCAGCCACTGCCTCCATGATCTCACTGCCACCCTTTGCAGTTTGTCCCAGCCAAAGTTTCTTCTTAGCAAGCCTCCTAGGCTTGCCTCAAACTTAGAATCCTCCTGCCTCTGCCTCCTTCCATAAATCCAACCAGTGTGCCACCACAACTAGCTGAATGTAGCTTGGGTCTGAGCTGGGGCCAGCAAGGCCAAAGGCAAGAGGCTTTTTCTTGAGTTCATACCATGAACATTGGGCGCCAGACTCCACATGACTGTGAATTCAAACTGATGGACCCCTCTCCAGCCACACCCCATTTCCTGGGATGAATGGCTCTCTGCTCCAAACCACATTCCCCCAGAAGCAGGTCATCTATGAATGCTTTGTATATTATTGATATACAACATGCTTGAGCTTAATGAAGGAGAGAGCCATTCTCCAACTCCAAAGCCAACTTTCATTTTTAATTTAACTGGGACTACGAGAAGACCAATAGTATTAATTTCTTTAGAGAAGGGCAGAAATAAACATCTAGGAAGATTTGTGAAATTTTATATATGATATACCAATAGGCCATTTTACTCTTTTTCCTGGGACAGATGATTTGTCCTTTTTCTTCAGTTGTCTCATTTGTCCAGTGTTCTTCAGATTCCTTAGCTTTCACACTCCTATCAGCCAAAAAAAAAAAAAAAAAACCTTTCTCCAAGACCAATTTTGGCAGGTTCCCTTTCAGCATTATCTGATTAAATGAAAGGGCATGTGTTAATGGTATAAGTTAGTTTAAATTGGATGGTCATGGTGATTGAAGAACTATCACCTCTTCAAATTAAGAGTTCTCTCTTGTTCAAATCAAAGCTTTATCAATTTTGATGGTATCTGCAGCTTATCTTCTCCTATAGAAACAAAAGCAAAACCTCATCCCCAACATAACACATATCCTGGATTCCATTATGAGTTCAGCACATCCTTAAAATATATAGGCTGATTTAATTTTGTAGTTTTTTTTCCATTATCCAATATTTTTCTGCTCGTGTTGTTCCTTTCTCATTAGCAATGAGAAAATTCAAAGTTAATAAGCATTATGCAGTCTATTTCTGGGGATTCTTGTTACCCCTTTCTGTTTATTTTGTATATCCTTTAGACTTCTGCTTGATCTTTCTATAACTGCTTGGCCTATAGGATTATGTGGTATACCTGTAATATGCTTTTATTTGTAATAAGATTTTTTTTTTTCATTTTAACAGAGACATATGCTGGAGCATTGCCAGTTTTAATTTGTGCAGGTTAATGGCCATAACTTCTAGCAAATGAGTGATTACAGAGTCACCTTTGCATTACATCCTGCTGGTAATGGCATCTGATTATAAAAGGAACAAGTAGGACATTTCCTTACAATTTCCTTGGCTTGTTGCCAGGTTATGGAAAAATCCTTTTTTGAACCTTTACTATTGACATGTTTTTTATGAAATTCTGAGGCCTCCAGCACATTTTCTATCAATAGTTTATCAATCTTGTCATTACCTCATGATAGAGGGTCTGGCAGATCAATATGGGATCAGATGTGACTTATATAAAGGGGATGCTTCCTATTCCTGATTATATTAACTTGAAACTGAATGAATAACAATGCTAATTCTGACTCCTTGGGGATAAATTCTACAGTCTCAATATATAATATCACTCTTTCAGCATACCGAGAGTCAGTAACTATGCTGAGACGTTCTGAAAAATCCATTAATACCAACAGAATATCATACAATTCTGATTTCTTAACTGAATTATAAGGACTTTGAGCCACTTTACTTAAATTTTCTGATTTGTAACCTGCCTTTCCTTGCTTGTTTGCATCTGTATAAAATGTGCAAACTACAGATATAGGTTTTTCCCATACAATTCGTGGCAAAATTAAATCAGCTCTCTTTATAAGATGAATTCTATTGATTTGGGGATATTTGCTATTAATTTCTCCCAAAAAATTACTGCAAGGTCTTTGCCAAGGTTCACTTTCTGTCCACAATTTTTCATTGTCCTCCTTAGTTAATGGTATAATAATTTCTGCTGGATCTATTCCTGTTATTTGTCAAAGTCTATATTTTCCTTTCCAAATCAATTCAGAGATTTTTTTGCCACATAAGTTTTTAATTTTTTATTTGGCTTATTTTGTAAAAATATCCATTCCAATATAATATCTTCTCTCTGAATTAAAATCCCTGTAGGAGAATACCTAGAGAGTAAAGTAACCAAAGTGCAATCAAGCTCTGGATCGATATGATCTGCATGTACTTCATGTACTTTCTTTTAAACCAAGGACAATTATTTCTCAGTTTCAAGTGATAATTCTCTAGGACTATTTAAGTCCTTGTCACCTTTTAAGGTTTTGAACAAATTATTCAGTTCATCATTTTTTAACACAATAATAGTTTGTAGATGAGAAATATCTCCAAATAATCTTTGAAAGTCATAAAGAGTCTGAAGTCAATCTCTCCTAATTTGCACCTTTCAGGGTCTAATTATTTGTGGCTCTATTTTATGTCCTAAATAATTAATAGAATCTCCTCTTTGTGTCTTTTCAGAAGCAATTCCTAATCCCCAGAAAGGCAAAATTTTCTTAACTTCTTCAAACATTTATTTCTAAAGTATCTGCTTTTTGAGTCAGCTAGTAAAATGTCATCCAAATAATGATAAATTATAGATTAAGGAAATTATTACTTATCACTTCCAATGGCTGTTGTACAAAATATTGGCACAGAGTTGGGCTATTCAGCATTCCCTGTGGGAAGACTCTTCACAGATATCTTTTAACCACTTGAGAAATATTGTAAGTAGGCACCATGAAGACAAATCTTTCTCTGTCTTTTTCTTGTAAGGGTATTGAAAAGAAACAGTCTCTTAAATCAATAGCTATAAGAAGCCATTCTTTTGGTAACAGAGTAGGCAAAGGAATTCCAGATTGTAGAGAGCCCATTGGTTGAATTACTTTGTTAATTGCCCTAAATTCTTTACCATTCTCCATTTACTGGATTTCTTTTTAATAACAAATACAGGAGAATTCCAAGGGCTGGTTTATTCTTCAATATGCTGAGCGTTTAACTGTTCTTCTACCAGCTCTTCTAAAGCCTGGAGTTTCTCTGTTGTTAAAGGCGATTGATGAGCCCATACAGGCTTGTCTGTTAACTATTTTAAAGGTAGAGCTGTTAGTGTCTTTGGAAGATCATCAATTTGTATGCCCTGTTCTTGTATAATATGGATGGCTTGGGACCACTCATTAGAATAATACCTTCTAATATTTCTCCAGAGAATCATCAGGTCATACTTCAAAGACCTCTAATTCTCCAAGCTGGAAAATCTAAAAGAAATGGATAATTTTCTGGAAAAGTACCTCATACCTAAGATAAACCATTTAAATAGTCCAATAACCCCCAAGGAAATAGAATTAGTCATTAAAATCTCCCAACCAAAAAGAAAGCCCAGGACCAGATGGTTTCACTGCAGAATTCTGCAAGATCTTCAAAGAAGACTTAATACCAATAATCTTTTAAATGTTCCACACAAGAGAAGCAGAAGGAATATTATCAAACTCCTTCTGTGAGGCTACAATTACCCTGATTCCTAAACCAAACAAAGATGCAACAAAGAAATAGAAAAGAGAACTACAGACCTATCTTCCTCATGAAAATTGATGCAAAAATACTCAATAAAATACTGGCAAACAGACTCCAAGAACACATCAAAACAATTACACAACATGATCAAGTAGGCTTTATCCCAGGGATGCAAGGGTGGTTTAACATATGAAAGTTTGTCGATGCAAGACACCATATAAACAAACTCAAGGGAAAAAAACACACATAATCATCTCACGAGACACAGAAACGTCATTTGAAAAAATCCAACACCCCTTCATGATAAAGGTCTTGGAACAATCAGGAATACAGAGCACATACCTAAATATAATAAAGGCAATCTACAGCAAGCCAACAGCCAACATCAAATTAAATGATGACAAACTCAAAGCAATACTACGAAAATCAAGAACAAGGCAAGGCTGTCCCCTCTGCCCATACTTAATCAATTTAGTACTTGAAGTTCCAGCCAGAGTAATAAGACAACATAAGGAGATTAAGGGGATTCAAATTGGAAAGGAAGAATTCAAGCTTTCCCTATTTTCAGATGAAATGATAGTATACATGAGTAACCCCAAAAATTCAACCAAGGAACTGATAAAGCTTATAAACACCTTCAGCAACATAGCAGGATACAAGATCAACTCAAAAAATCAGTAGTCCTCCTATATACAATAGACAAACAGGCTTGGAAGAAAATAAGAGATACATCACCATTTACAATAGCCACAAATGATAAAAAATATCTTGGGGTTACTCTAACTCAGCATGGGAAGGAACTATATGACAAGAACTTTAAGTCCCTGAAAAAAGAAATTAAAGATGTCAGAAAATGGAAAGATCTCCCATGCTTATGGATAGGCAGGATTAACATAGTAAAAATGGCGATCTTACCAAAAGCAATCTACAGATTCAATGCAATCCCCATTACCAACACAATTCTTCACAGAAATGGAAAGAATAATGCTCTATATCATATGGAAAAACAAAAGACCCAGAACATCCAAAAGAATCCTGTACAATAAAACAACCTTGGGAAGAAACACAATCCCCTAACTCAGTCTCCACTATAGAGCTACCTTAATGAAAACAACTTGGTACTGGCATAAACAACAACGTGTGGAACAATGGAATTGAATTGAAGACCCTGACATTAACCCATACACCTATGAACATATAATTTTTGACAGAGAAGCAAAAACTGTACATTGGAAAAAAATAAGCATCTTCAACAAATGGTGCTGGCATAACTGGATGTCAATGTGTAGAAGGCTGCAAATATTTCCATATCTGTCACCATGCACAAAACTTAAGTCCAAATGGATCAAAGACCTCATCATAAATCCAGTTACTGTGAACCTGATAGAAGAGAAAGTAGGAAGTAGTCTTGAATGCATTGGCACCAGAGAGTACTTTCTAAATATAACACCAGTATCACAGACACTGAGAGAAACAATCAATCAATGGGACCTGTTGAAAGTGAGAAGCTTTTGTAGAACAAAGAACATGGTAAACAAGACCACGTGAAAGCCTACAGAATGCGTAAAGGTCTTCACCAACCCCACATCTGACAGAGGGCTGATATCTAGAATAAGTAAAGAACTTAAAAAATTAGACATCAAAATGCCCATCTGTACAAATAAGAAATGGGCTATAGAACTAAACAGAGAATTCTCAACAGAGGAAGGTCAAAAGGCTGAAAGACATTTAAGGAATTGCTCAACGTCCCTAATTATCTGGGAAATGCATATCATAACGACTCTGAGAAACCACCTTACATCTGTCAGAATGTCTTAGATCAAAAACACAGAAGACAGCTTATGCTGGAGAGGATTTGGAGCAAGGGGAACTCTCCTTCACTGCTGGTGGGAATGCAAGCTGTACAGCCACTTTGGAAATCAACATGGAGCTTGCATACAAAATTGGGAATCCATCTCCCCCAAGACCCAGCTATACCACTCTTGTGCATATTCCCAAGGAATGCTCAGTCATACCACAAGGGCATTTGCTCAGCTATGTTCATATCAGCATTGTTTGTAATAGCCTGAACATGGAAACAAACTAGATGCCCTTCAACTGAAGAATGGATAAAGAAAATATGGTACATATACATAATGGAATACTACTCATCATAGAAAAACAATGACATCATGAGGTTTGCAGGCAAATGGATGGATATAGAAAAAAATCATCCTGAGTGAGGTAACCCAGACTCAGAAGGACAAACATGGTATGTACTCACTCATAGGAGCATACTAGATGTAAAACAAAGATGACTAGACGGCTATACAATTCCAGGGAGGCTACCTAGAAAATGGAAAAGACACAGGGATCACCCAATGACAGAGAAATGGATGAGTCCTACATGAACAACCTGGACTACAGTGGGAGTAATGAAGAACAAGTTTCAAGGGACAGAAAGCTTAGGAGAGCAGGAGATCCCAGCTGGATCAAGAACAGTAAGGGAGAACAAGGAGTAACAGACCAGGGTAAATGATGACCACATGAGAACAGGAATAGGCAGAGTGCTGGAGAGGTCTCCAGAAATCCACAGTGATACATCCTCTGTAGACTGCTGGCAATGGTTGAGAGAAATCCTGATCTGACCTACTCTGGTGATCAGATGGACAAGCACCCTAAAGATCGTGCTGGAACTCTCATCCAATAACTGATGGAAGTGGATGCATAGATCCTCAGCTAGGCTCCAGGTTGAGCTCCAGCTGTCCAGTTGTTGAGAAAAAGGAGGGACTGTAAGAGTGTGAATTGTTGAGACCAAGAATGGAAAAGCACAAGGACAAATAGCCAAATGAATGGAAGCACATGAATTATGAACTGAAGGCGGTGGAGCTTCCAGCTAGATCAGGCCCTCTGGATAAGTGAGACAATTGAATAGCTTGAACTGTTTGGGAGGCACCCAAGCTGTGGAACCAGGACCTGTCCTTAGTGCATGAGCTGGCTGTTTGGATCCTTGGGCTTACACAGGGACTCTTTGTTCAGCCTGGAAGGAGGGGACTGGCCCTGTCTGTAGGGAATCCTCCAGGTTTAAATGAATCCTCAGGGGAGTCTTTGCCCTGGAGGAGATGGGAATGGAGAGGTATGGCATGGGGAAGTTGGGGGTTGGGGCGGGAGTGGGGAGGACAGGGGAACACATGGCTGAGGTGTAAAAATATAACACAAATATAATTTTAAAAAGACAAAAAAGAAGGAAAGAAAGAAAGAAAAGCAAATATATCACTTATGGCAGAAACCTCTGTATATTTTTATCATATAAAACCCCTTTATCCAGATTCCATCACTGCTTGGAACAGACATGTACATTACTCCTCCCTGAATTTCCAATTATTTGAGACCGAGACTGTGAGAGTCCTCCAGTATGAAGGAGATACTGATACAACACCACGAGCAACTCAACACAAGATCATTCAAGTAAGAGTGATAGCACAGAATGTTTGTTTTGAGGAGTAGGACCCCATTAATAACCCGTGATCTCTAATCTGGCAATATTGGGAAATGTGATTATAATTGCTCTGAATCAAAGGATTATTGAGGAGGAGAATGTGCCTCTAGATTTTAAGTCTTTTTATATAGAATAATGCATTTAAAGTCATATGTAATTAGGTAATTTGCTTAAGGGACTGAAAGTTGGCTCAGCTGTGAAGAGAATGTACTGCTCTTATCAAAGCCCTGAGTTCAGTCCCCTGCAGCCATGTCGTGTGTCTCACAGCTGGCTGTAACACTAACTACAGACACATTGGATGCCTCTCACTTGCACCTGCAGTTGTGTACACATAACCACTCATCTCACATACATACAGAAAGTGAAAAAATAATATTTTTTGCTTAAATTTTGTTTTATTTATCATTGTAAATACCCATTACTCCTTTATGTTATTGCATTTGAAACAATTTCCCTAGAATTTATCTAATCACTTCAGTAAATATTATATTTGTTAGTGCATAGAGGTCAGAAGAAAACTTCTAGAAGTTGGGTACTTTTTCCTACAATGAGGAATTTAATTGCTATACAATATTACTTGCCATGAGTGTCTTTATACACTTTCATTTCATTGTACATGATGACAGGCAATAGAAGAGCAAAATAATCTATCTGCAATTTGCATGGAGCTAACTCTAATCAAATAATTATTTGATTAAAAAGAGCTGTGTAGGCGACAACACTATTTAGAATATTGTGGCAAGTTGCTTTCATACAAAACAATTTTAATCTTATATTTGTAACATTAAGAAATGGGTGATATATAGAAAAATATTGAACACAGGACATTATATTTTCTACATCAGGTGCCATGTCTTATTCACAATTTCCTAGACTTCAAATCACATTGATCATTTGAAAAAGGATCTCTGGATAGTGCTTGAAGTTTTCTGTATCATGCTAAACAGTTTCTGATAATTTTACAAGTAATTATTCCTTTATCCATTAATCTTACAGAGGATTTTCATTTGGTTCCTAGCAGCCACATAACAGAATTCAGTGGCTCTGATGCTCTGATCTGTTCTCCACTAACTCTTTCACATACATGGTGCCTTCAACTCATGTTTAAATTTAATAAATAAATATTTTTAAAGACTCATAATTGAAATTTAATCGACCTGTAATTTTAGAGGAGATAATAACACTAGAAAATGCTTTTTTGAGAATTCCCTCACACTGTAGTTTGATTATCAAAACTTTTTTTTGATGACACATGAAATGAATTTTCAATGAGTCAAAGCTATATGACAAGGAAAAGAGTATTACTTGAAGATAAGGTGTTATTGATCACATTACTGTAAAAATGAACATAGCAAAGTGATGTATTTGACTTGTGGAGTGGACTTTTAACCCTTTAATCATCCCATGTGGGTTAGAGAGGATGATCATGGGAAGAATTTATCTAGCTGCAAACACTCACTTGTCTCATTAGAAACTTCATTTTCTGGGCACGGGTTGCAATCAAAACAGCAGGTTGTCATTCCCTCCTGCTAGAATTTTCTGAATCCGGAACCACAATCAGCACTGCACACAGAATTTGGCATCTGAGGATAATTAGACATATTCTGTTATCAATAGTTTTACTGATTTCTTCCATATCTGCATTAGATAAACATGGTGACATAAACTTATTTTATATACAGCAAATGAGTTACCACATTTCACTTTAGTATATTATATAATGTCATTTATATGAATGTGTGGAAACATTAATATAAAGTTGAGTAGCATCACATTGCTGGAAAATTAGGAAGAAGAATAGGTTGTTTGTTGTGGGCAAACACTATGGCACTGCAAACAGATTTTTCTAGTTAATTTTAGTCAACTTACCACAAAGTACATTAAAAAGTTAGTGGGAACCTGAGCTAAAAGAACCCTCTTCATTGAACTAGCCTGTTGTCCTACCTGTAATAGATTTAATAAAGAGGCACTTGATTTAGAAGTGCTCAGCCCACTGTGGGCATTTTCTCTAGACAGGGCATATGGGAAATAAAGCAGAGCAAGCCAGTAAGTAGAGTTTTCCCCCCTAAGGATTTATGCTTCAGTTGCAGAATCCAGAATCCTACCATGTCCTCCCGTGATTCTAATCCATGAGACTATATAACCACTCTTCTTCACCTTGTTTTTAGTCACTGTTAAATCACAATAATAGCATTGCAACCTAGATCTAGTGAACATATGAAACAGGGAAAGTATCTCCTCATATCTTAGATAGCATACATGAACTCTAATAAAATACCACTGCAAAGCACGAAACAGACAGTATAAGAAAAATTTGGTAAATGGCAGAGCCTGGTACATTTGTAGTGATAGCATGCTGAGCTGACAAAAATTGTTGCTCAATGAAATTGTCACCACTGAAACGTGGAGTGTTTTCCGAGGTGAAAATGCTTTACAAAAGCTTTAAGGACTAGGAGAACCTGAATAAAAGTTAGCTTACTTAATCCTAATTAAAGGATTTCTTAAGTTTAAAATAAAAAGTCTTTTTTTCATCAAAAACCTGTTTAGAGTCATCTGAATGCTGCTTCAGAAAGCTGCTGATCATTGTGTCATCACTTTGCATCCTCTCTTCAGTCTGAGTTCTGTGTTGAAACTGCAGTGGCTCTTATACACTGGGCCTTTCATATTCTCCACAAATCTTCCTTTTCTTTGGCAGTTTTATGAAAGAGGGTTTCACAATGTTGTTGGGAGACCTCAACTCCTGATAGAAACTAGGCTAACATAGTTATAACAGAGATCTGTGTTTCTTTCCTCCTGAATACTGGAATTAAAATATATGCTATCAGCAGGCACATTCTTTCCCTTCTTTTTTGTTTATAGTGTTTACAACTTCTTTTTGTTCTTGCTAAGATACTAAGGACTATTTTGAAGAAAAGTGGAGAATATGTATATTCTTGAACCATTTCTGACCATGTATTTTTAGGCAGGGTCTCTCTAAGCAAACCTAGTTTGCTTGGACTTACTATCAATGCCAGACTGGAAATAAACAGGGATTTGCCTGACTCTACCTGCCAAGACTTTGGATTAAAGATATAAACCACCATGTACATCTGACCTCACTAATGATTTTAATGGAAATTCTTTGAGCTTCTCCTCATATACTACAATGATGACAATAGGACTGATCTTTTTAAATGTGACTGGTCTGGACAATAATTATTAATCAATAAAAAAATTATCAAGTCAAGATGTTTTCAGTCTACTGTTTCAGGTTTTTGTTTGTTTTAAACTTTAACTCTGAATCGATGTTTGCTAAGAGCTCTTTTTGCCCACATTTGGATGGTCATATATCATGTATTTCTATCCTTGAGTGTATTTATGTGCCACATTTACTTTCCTGATCTGCATGTGGTGAACCATCCTGTATTCCTGGAATGATGTCATCTTTGACACAGGACAGGTATTTCTGTTGTGTTGTTGAGTTATATTACACAGTGTTTACTTGAGAATTTTTCTACCACATAAATCAATGTGTTTAGTCTCTAGTTTTCTTTATTATGTTCTATTTCTTCAACATTCTTTCCCTACATATTTACAGAATGGATTTCTGCATGTTTATAAGTGAGGCTAGTTTCTGGAAGCAAAAATGACTTTTTTTCCCCAAACCAATGTTGATGTATGCATATTTTGATTAGAAAATGTGAAGATTAACAGTTAATTGTTACTGAGAATTATTTACTAATTATGGCCTATTATTGTTATTGCATTATTTGATATTATACTAACAGTTGCCTTTCTGTCTGATGTTCTAATGCTGTCATTTTATTACTTTGTGATTTGAGTATATCTTATTTTTCCATGTGTAGAAGTTCTTCTAGTGTTTCCATAATACTGTAAGAATCATTATGAATTCATAAAATTTATGTTCACTGTTGAGCATATTTCTGTCTCTGTGCTAGTTCGGGTTCTCAGGAGTAAAAGTACTTATAACATGAATCTGTCCTTATATCTCTCTATCTTTCTCTGTCTCTATCTCTATCTATCTATCTATCTATCTATCTATCTATCTATCTATCATCTATCTATCTATCTATCTGTCTATCTATCTATCTATCTACCTATCTATCTTTCAAATGTCTTATAGGCTATGGTTTAGCTATTCCAACAATTGTAAACAAATGCACAGACCAAGAATCCAAAAACTTCATAATCTATGAGGCTGAAGTTTTCTGCTGATTTTCGGTATTCACAAGATTACCAAATAAATAGTTTTCGATGCCAATGAAAGAACAGACTTGCTAGACTGGTGACCGCAAGGAGATAAACAGCAAAAGCTTCCTTTTCAATGTCCTTATATTTACCACCAACAGAGGGTGCAACCCTAGACAAATATTAGCTTTCCAAAATCAAATTATCTGGTAAATGTTGTGTCTTCTCAAATTAAGCCTCAAATAAAAGATATGTTTTTCCCATCTTAAAAGATCTCTATTTGGAGTCTGTTCTCCGACCTGATGACCTTAGCCTCTAGGCTTTAAGCCAAGGACTACAACCTGTGCCCCTATACCTCCA
Organism: Onychomys arenicola; assembly: GCA_949786405.1. Taxonomy (NCBI): domain Eukaryota; kingdom Metazoa; phylum Chordata; class Mammalia; order Rodentia; family Cricetidae; genus Onychomys; species Onychomys arenicola. Next base: position 15,713,106 of record OX460347.1, read on the forward strand.
CCCACTGCAGCTCAAGTTGCAGGTCAGCAGGCAGGTCTGTTGCAGGCAGGGCTCACTACCACCCCCTCATCAGACACTATAAAGTCTAAGCCCACTCAACTGCCAAAACCCACCCATCTCCCAAGACTGCAACTGCTCCCTGAAACAGACTACACCATCTCCAATTGGACCAAGAGCTCCAATTGGACCAAGAATGCTTATGATACCAGGTGTGGCTCCCTGACACACAGAAAAATTTGGCAATGATTTGAGCAAAAGATGGGTAGATGCCAGTGTAAGAACATATTCAACACCATAAAGACCAATGTGGCACCACCATTTGTTTCTGCATCACCAAAACCAGAACATCCCAAAATAGAAGAAACAGAAGAAAATGACCTTAACAATGATTTAAAAATTATTGTCTTTTAAAGAGGGAATAAAACATCCGTTTAGGAAAAGAGACAAGAGAAACAAAAAAAAAAAAAATTGGAAGAAATCAATAAATCCCTTAAAGAAAGGCAATAAGACCAAGAAAAAGTAATAAAACTGGGAAAAGAATCAGTGTAAGAATTGAAAACTAAAATAGAGGCAAAAAAGAAGACGAACTGAGGGAATGCTGGAAATTAAAATCTGAGCATATGTACAGGAAATGTAGATGCAAGCATAACCAAAAGAACACAAGAAATGGAAGAGAGACTCTCTGGCACAAAAGATACAATAGAGGAAATAGATTCAGCAGTCAAAGATGATATTAAAGCCAACAAAGTCATGACACAAAACCTTCAGGAAATATGGGACTCCTTAAAAAGACCAAACCTAACAATAATGGGGATAGAAGAATGAGAAGAACAGCAGCTCAAAAGCACAGAGAATATATTCAACAAACTCATAGAAGAAAAATTTCTCATGAAAAAAATCAGATTTAAACAATATGTATCCACAAATCCAGCCCTACAGAAATCACTAGAAGAAAAATCCAACCTAAGGAATTTAGAAACATCCAAGAAAACACAGGAAATAGACAGTCCCATACCAACAAATACCCAAAAGTGAAACACACAACACTATCATCAAAAAAATGACAGGAATTAACAGTGAATGGTCATTAAGGCTGGGAAAATCCTTTCCATTCAAACAAATTTAAGACGCTAGAATGTGTAGTTATTCTCATAACTAAAAAATAGATTTCAAACTAAAATTAATCAAAGGAGGCTAGGAAGAAAATTACATATTCATCACAGGAAAAATTCATCAATATAAGGTCTCAACTCTTAACATTTTTGCCTCAAATACAAGGGCACCCACAGATGTAAAAGAAGCATTACTAAAGCTTAAGTCACTCATAAAACTCTACATGCTAATAGTGTGAAACTTCAACACTGCACTCTCTCCACCATAAAGGTCTGCCAGACAGAAACTTAATGGAGAAATAATGGAACTAAGAGATATTATGGCTCACATGGACTTAATAAACATCTACAGAACATTCAAACCAAACACAAGAGAATATACCTTCTTCTCAGCACCTTATGGAACCTACTCCAAGTATTTGACCACAAACTTGTTCACAAAGCAAATCTCAGCAGTTACAAAAATAAGTAGAATAATCCCCTGTATTAGTCAAACCACCTTGTCTTAAAGGTAGAATTCAACAGAAACACAAATTATAGAAAGCATACAAACTAATGCAAACTGAATAATGCTCAACCGAATCAACACTGTGCCAAGGAAGAAATAAAGAGAGAAATTAAAGACTCCATACATTTCAATGGAAATGAATGTACTACATACCGAACTTATGGGACACTAGGAGACAGTACTAAGAGGAAAATCTGTAGGTCTAAATGGCTACATAAAGATGTTGGAGATATCTCACACTAGTGACTTAGCAGCATACCTGAAAGCTATAGAAGAAAAAGAAGCAAGCTCACCCAGGAGTAATAGATGCCACGAAATAATAAAGTTGAGGTCTGAAATCATTAAAATAGAAATAAAGAGAATAATACCAAGAATCAATGAAACAGAGAGTTGGTTCATTGAGAAAATCAACAAGATAGAAAAAAAAACTTATCTAAACTATTAAAAGGCAAAGACAGAATGTCCAAATTAACAATACCATAAATGAAAAGGAGACATAACATCTGAGAATGAAGAAATCCAGGGAATCATCAAGTCATACTTCAAAAACCTGTACTACACAAAATTGGAAAACTAAAGGAAATGGAAAATTTTGTATATAAGTGCCATATACCAAAATTAAATCAAGACCAGTTAAACAATTTAAATATACCTATTACCCATAAGTAAAAGCCAATGACCAGATGGTTTCAGTGCAGAATTCTACCAAAATTTCAAAGATACAATAATACAATGCTCTTCAAATTTTTCCACACATTAGAAACACAGGAAACATTGCCAAATTATTTCTATGAGGCTACTGTTACCCTAATAGCCAAGCCACACAAAGATTCAAAAGAAGGAGAATTACAGAACAATCTCCCTCATGAACATTGGTGCAAAAAATACTCAATAAGATACTGTCAAACCAAATTCAACAAAATATCAATAAATCATCTACAGTGACAAAGTAGGCTTCAACCCAGAGATGCAGGGATGGTTCAACATATGAAAATCTATCAGTATAACCCATCATATAAACAAACTGAAAGAAAAAAACCTACATGATTGTCACAATAAATGGTGAAAAAACTTTTGACAAAAGCTAACATTCTTTTATTATAAAGTTCTTGGAGAAATCAGATATACAAGAAGTAAACCTAAACATAATAAAGGCAATTTACAGCAAGCTGATAGCAAACATCAAATTAATGGACAAAACTCCAGGTGATGCATCTTAATTCAGGGACAAGACAAGACGGTACACTCTCCCCATATAAATTCAATATAGTACTCAAAGTCAAAGCTAGAGCAATATGACAACAAAAGGATATGAAAGCATACAAACAAGACAGGAAGAAGTCAAACTTTATTTGCAAATGATATCATAGCCTACATATGTGACTCCCAACATTTCAACCAGGGAACACCTACAAATGAGGAGTACCATCAGGAATGTGGCTGGATACAACGTTAATTTAAAAAATCAACAGCTCTCCTATACACAAATGATAAACAGGCTGAGAAAGGAATCAGAAAAACATTACCCTTTACAATAGCCACATATAATATAAAATACCCTGGGGTATCTCTAAACTAACAAATGAAAGACTTGTATGACAAGATCTTTAAGTCCTTGAAGAAGGAAATTCAGGAAGATATCAGAAAATAAGGTCTCCCATGCTCATGGATAGGTATCATCAACACAATAAAAATGGAAATCTTATCAAAATAAATTTACATATTCAATTCAATCCCCACCAAAATACCAACACAACTCTTCACAGACCTCCACAGAACAACACTTAACTTCAGAAGCACAAACAGAAAACCTAACATTGCTAAAACAATCCTGTACAATACAGCAACTTCTGGAGGCATTATCATCCCTGACTTAAGTTCTACTATAGACATATATTAATAAAATAAGCTTGATATTGGCATAAAAATGGACATGTGGACAAATGCAATCAAAGTGAAGATACTGACATTAATCCACACACCTATGTACACCTGATTTTTTTGCAAGAAAGAAAAATTTTTCAAGGAAAAAAAAGAAAGGATCTTCAACAAATGGTGCTGGCATAACTGTGTGTCAACATGTAGAAGACTGCAAAATAATCCGTATTTATCGCTATGCACAAAAATCAAATCAATGTGTATCGAAATCCCCCCCTGAGTCATGCCCTCTGGATAAGAGAGACAGCTTACTAGCTTGAACTGTTTGGGAGGTCCCCAGGCAGTCGGACCTGGACCTGTCCTTATTGCATGAGCTGGCTGTTTGGAACCTGGGGCATATGCAGGGACACCACTCAGCCTGGGTGAAGGGAGGAGGGGACTGGACCTGCCTTGACTGAATCTACCAGGCTGAGCTCAATTCCCAGGGGAGTCCTTGCCCTGGAATGAAAGGAATGGGTGGTGGGCAGGGGGTTGGTTGGGGGTGGGCAGGTGGGAAAGAAGGACAGAGAAATCCATGGCTGATACGTAAAATTAAATTAAATTATAAAATAAAAAAATCCAGCTACATTGAACCTGAAAGAGGGGAAAGTAGGAAGTAGCCTACATTGCACCAGCACAGGAAACCACTTCTTAAATATAACACCAGTAGCACAGACACTGAGAGCAACAGTTAATAAATGGGACCTCCTGAAATTGAGAACCTTCTCTAAGGAAAGGACATACTGGTGGGTGTGCTAATTTGTACAGCCATTCCAAAAGTCAGTATGGGGACTTCTCAGAAAACTGGATATCAATCTTCATCAAGACCCAGCTATACCATTCTTGGGCATACACCCAATGGTTGCTCAATCATACCACAAGGACACTTGCTCAGATATGTTCATATCAGTATTATTCATAATAGCCAGAACCTGGAAACAATCTAGATGCCACTCAAGTGAAAAATGGATCAAGAAAATGTGGTACATATACACAAAGGAGTACTACTAAGTAGAGAAAAAATGACATCATGAAATTTGTAGATAAATAGATGGAACTAGAAAATATTGTGAGTGAGGTAACCCAGACTCAGAAACACAAACAGGGTAAATGAATACTAGATGTAAAGCAGAGGATAACACATCCCCACAGAAGCTAGGACACAAGGCAGACCCTAAGAGGGACATAACAATCACCTTGAGAAGGGGAAACAGAGATCTCCAGGAGTGACCTGAGGATATAGAGGGGAAATTGAGTGGTGGATATGGAGGATGAGAACATGATGGAATGGGGTGGCTTAGCTGGGGGAGAAATGGAGTGGGAGAGTGATGAAAGAGATATTTTGATAGAGAGAGATATTATAGGGTAAGAGAGAAACCTGGTGCTAGGGAAATGTACCAGGCTTTACTGTCCCACCATGGGAGAACTTACTTTTTTAGAGTCGGGGATGAAGGGTAGCTCAGGGGGGTTAGGTAAGGATTGGGGGTGCAGGAGTAGAAATGAGAGGGGGAACTGTGTTTGGTATGTAAAATGAATAAATTTTTGTTTTAAATAAAACATTAAGAGATGGTCTTAATTAACAGTATGTCTTCTTTTTCTTTCTTTCCTTCTTTCTGCCCATTTCTTTATTTTTTTAATTTGTTTTTAGAGAGAAAGAATCTCTTTGTAGCTTTGGTTATTCTTGAACTCAATCTGTAATAAAAAATAAAGTTTTGCATATGTGTAATTTTCTTCTCATTTACAATTAGCCTCAATTTTTCAGCACTGTTGTCAGAGGTTCAACAGAAGAGAGGAAAATCTTTGGGTAGTACTCAGAGTGCCAAGAGAATTTCACTTTACTAGAAATAATATTAAACAGTGCTAACAGGCATTTTTATATTTATATTAAAGACAGAAACATGTTCTAGTATGATAAATACTCACTGTGTTCATGTCTGATATCTTCAAAGAATTAATAAAACATCATATCAAAGAGTGAAAAGGAGAGTCATACTAAAGGAGGCTAAAGAACGGTCCCTAATGTGACAATCTATTTAATTTCACTAAGTTACAAGGAATCACTAAAAGGAATGCTGTTTAATGGAAATCAGAACAGTAGGTCAGACCCACCTCTCTACTTCCTGTGGCCCACTCTATAACATCTTCTTATTAATGTAGCTGTTGACCAAGTGGAAAATATGGTATAAACTTTCCAATTTTCACCTTAAGTCCAAGACCACTTGGGAAATTCCAAATCTGGGAAATGTCATACTCTGCTTGCAGTTTTTCTTTCTGTTTCATTATCACATTGTCCCCAACAGTATAGGTGAAGTGGGTCTTCCTAAGAATAGAGTGCAGCTGAAAGATAGTCAACATTCTATAGTTTTTGTGCCTTTCCTTGAAGTCAGAAAATATATTCTGATTTCAGCATAAATACAACTTTATTGAAGGTGCACAGTTGAGAAATCTCAATGAAAGCAAGGGAATTAATAAAATTATCACAATGTCCCTAGAATTGCAGTTCTCCCAGAGGAAACTACCAAACACAAATGCAGATATACATGCAGACACAAAACATAAATATTAAATATGCACACATACATGCACCCACTCATACAGATATAGAGATACATACATAATACAGCTAGCTACATACTATTTTCTCACACATACATATATAGGCCAAGACACACATGTAAACACACAGACACACAAAATCACACTTATGTACCCAAACAGACACACAGAAAAAGAAACTCACAAAAAACATACACAGGCTCACACACACACTCACAAATTCATAGATATATACAGATCCAATTGCACAGGGAGACATTGATACAGACGAACTTATGCTAAAATCCAAAGACAGACAGCCACACACAAACACAAATACACTGAAACAGAGACATACATGAGCACAATCAAATCCAAAAATACACACAAATAACACATGTCGGCACATGGAGACCCATGCACTGACAAATACATGCAGGAAGATACACATAGCAACACAAACCTATAGGAAAAACATTGATGTAAGACAAAAAATGCTAAGATCTACACACAGACAGATATGCAGATTAACAGAAACACATTCACATCAACACAGATATACACCTAGATACTCAGAAACAAACACAAACACATCCATAAACAATGATAGCTATCCATCCACACATATAGATACACATGATGTACTGAACATAATCCTATCATTATTTTCTGTGTGTTTTCCAATGCCAAGATTCACAGTACTTTAGAAAATGATCCCCTACAAAGAATACCATTTATTTGACAACTAACGAACAAAATATCTTCCCATCAGGGAGAGGATTAATGAAGAAGGACTCATTTGTTTCCAGTATTAGAAGAGGGGTGATGATATTCAGGTGCTCTGTAAAAATTAATTGATTTACCTGAATAAATTGTGTGTCCCACTCTACTGCCTTTGCAATTGAGATTTATACCAACCTCTAGATTTACTTTCTTGGTAGGCAAAAAATGTTCAGAAAGCTTTATATTTGGTAAAATATTCCCTAATCAACAGGAATGTGACATCAGAGAGACTATTAAAGACTCTCACATTGATGACACCAAATATCATCCAATAGGAGAAACAGCACCTTCAAGCAATTCAATAGATATTCTTCCACATTACCCGTTGTCTTAAGAACCTTCTCCTGTGGCTAGAGAGATGGCTCAGCCTTTAAAGGCTAGGCTCAAAACCCAAAAAAGAAGCTTCTCCTGGAAGAAATAGGCCACGATATGCACAGCATCACATATATAATAATTACCACCATTAAATTCCAGGTCAAAAGTCTGTCCCAGCAGTCTACAGAGGATATATCATTGTGAATTTTTGGGGACCCCTCCAGCACTCTGCCTATACCTGTTCTCATGTGGTCTTCATTTATCATGGTCTGTTATTCCTCCTTCTCCCTTTCTGTTCTTGATCCAGCTGGGATCTGCTGCTCCCCTAAGCTTTCTTTCCCTCAAATCTTGCCCTTCATTACTCCCACTGTAGTCCAGGTTGTTCATGTAGATCTCATCCATTTCTTTGTCATTGGGTGATCCTTGGGTCTTTCCTAGGGTCCAGTTTTCTAGGTAGCTTCCCTGGATTTGTGTAGCAGTCTAGTCATCTTTGTTTTACATCTAGTATACTTCTGTAAGTGAGTACATACCGTGTTTGTCCTTCTGAGTCTGGGTTACCTCACTCAGGATGATTTTTTCTAGATCCATCCATTTGCCTGCAACCCTCATGATGTCATTGTTTTTCTCTGCTGAGTAGTACTCCATTGTTTATATGTACCAAATTTTCTTTACCCATTCTTCAGTTGAAGGGCATATAGGTTGTTTCCAGGTTCTGGCTATTAGAAACAAAGCTGATATGAACATAGCTGAGCAAATGCCCTTATGGTGTGATTGAGCATTCCTTGGGTATATGCCCAAGAGTGCTGTAGCTGAGAAAGCCTGATCTGACCTCGTCTGGTGATCAGATGGCTAACACCCTAACTGTCATGCTGGAACTCTTTTCCAATAACTGATGGAAGTGGATGAAGTGATCCTCAGCCAGGCACCAGGTGGTACTCCAGGTGTCCAACTGTCAAGAAAGAGGAGGGTCTGCAAGAGTGTGAATTGTTGAATCCAAGATTGCAAAAAGCACAGGGACAAATAACCAAACCAATGGAAGCACAAGAATTATGAACCAAAGGCTGTGGAGCCCCAGCTGGATCAGGCCCTCTGGATAAGTGAGACAATTGAATAGCTTGATCTGCTTGGGAGGCACCCAGTCTGTGGGACCAGGATCTGTCCTTAGCGCATGAGCTGGCTGTTTAAAACATTTGTCTTACACAGGGACACTTTGCTCAGTCTGGAAGGAGGTGACAGGACCTGCCTGTACTGAGTCCACCAGGTTTAAATGAATACCCAGGGTTGCCTTGATCCTGAAGGACATGGGAATGGAGGGGAGGGGCTAGGGGGAAGGTGGGGATGGGGGCGGGAGGGGGGAGGACAGGGGAACAAAAAAAAAAAAGTCTGTCCCATTAGCCATTGCAATGAAGCGTTGGATGAGCAATTCTTCAATGTCTTACAATTAGAAGCTGAGCCTTCACAGTTAAAGTTCATCCACTCCAGACATGACAGGTACTTGATTGTGGTGAGAGGGCTCAATGTCTGGAGAAAATTTTTAAAACCAGAAATCTCAGCATGATGATGTGCAAAACCTAGAGTCCTTTGAGATGAGTCAAGTGTGAAGTCACTCTTACTTATAGAGACATCCCACTGTGAGGTGGTGACCCATATTTTCTACATGTCTTGAGATTCCCATATTATATACCTCAAAGCTATAAATGATAACACCATAAATGATAACAACATTTGAAGATGAAGTCATATTATGCTTATAATATGTTTCAACTCTTGACACATATAAGTGTATATTGACTGGAATCATGTTTACAAAGGCAAAGCAAACTGTATTTTCTTCCATCTCTCTTCTCAAATATGAGAGAAACTGGATACCATGATCATTGTCTGAGATTGTCAGCCCAGATCAGATCCAGTTGAAGTGAATCATGAGAAATCATGGCCAGGGCTAGATATGTGTCCTTGGGGGCCATCTGATAAAATAAGGAAATTGTTCATGATCACTCAGGATAGGATGGAAGGGTCCAAAGGTAAGTTGAACGACCTGGGACACAGGGAAAACCATGAGTCCCAAGCATTAAAGTAAGTTGTTAAACACACTTTTCTGCAAAGACATCTTAAATACCCCTTTACCTATTACTTATTCCCTTATCTATACTTTAAAAAGAGAAATATGCAAGGCCCATGAAATTTCTTAACAGTACCATTGAACTATATCGTTTAACATAATTGTAAGGTCAGTTTCTCCCTCATACTCTTTTTGGCATCTTCATATGACACCAATAGAGACAGGATTTCTTGTAAACTACCACATAAAATCTCACCTGCTGACAATTGTAGAGGTCCATTGCTTTCCCAATGACTAGGGAGTCTGTGAAGTTTGGTCCTGAAAGCACCACTGAACATATGTCCAGATTATTACAGTTATAATTAGGTGTATTATAATGATGTTTTACAGAAGATTGAATGACATTGTATGATTTTGACATGCATTTACAGTAACCTGCTAGAAATCCAAATGATAAAGACATATTTGGTAAAAGATCAGGTGCCTGTTGACTTAATCCACTGAAAAACTAAGGCCAGTGCAAACTGATTGTTGTCATTTCCTCCTCTGTAAAAGGTTACAGTGATTAATAGAGACAGAGATTTACAGATAATCATGGGTAATCAATATAAGGATTATCCTGTACTGGATGGTATTCCCAAGCAACCCCAAAGACTGAAACACTTTTTATATGTTGAGATTTTGTGATGACATAGGAGGATGGAAGCTTACAAAAACATTTAAAGGTTCATGAGAATACAGGTCCTATAATTACAACAAGCCATAAGTATCTTCCACAGAGTGCCTTATATATCTCTGGTTTATCAGTACTTTCCCAAAAGGTAAAGACAATGCACAAGGCTTTGACCAAACAGTGAAGCTGATTGTATTTTTCTATGTGTTTTAATTTTTATGCATCAGCCATGGGTTCCCCAGTCCTCCCCCCTCCGGCCCCCAACCTCACATTCCCCCCAGCAGCTCCCATCTATTCCCATGTCCTCCAGGATCAAGGCACCCCTGGGGATTCATTTAAACCTGGTGGATTCAGTACACGCAGGTCCTGTAACCTCCTTCCTGAATGAGCAAAGTGTCTGTGAGTAAGCCCAAGGTTTCAAACATCCAGCTCATGCACTAAGGACAGATCCTGGTCCCTCAGACTGGGTGCCTCCCAAACAGATCAAGGCATTCAATTGTCTCACTTACCCAGAGGGCCTGATCCAGCCGGGGGCCCCACAGCCTTTGGTTCACAATTCATGTGCTTCCATTTGCCTGGCTATCTGTCCATATGCCTTTTGCAGTCTTGGATTCAACAATTCACACTCTTGTGATATCATTTTTAAATTATTGAGCAGTATGTAAAGTACACATAATATGTGAGCCATTGATTTTATAGTATTTTCTTATGAACTTAAATGAATAGGGTAAAGCAATCTCGAATGTCAGATTATACACAATAGTTTGGGCAACATTTGGCTCTGTTACTTCAAGTTCTTTATATTCAGTGGACAATAAAGCTGACATATGCCACCTTGACAATCTTTATCTTTCTTCTTTCTGGTTTATTTTTTGTGGCCATAAAATCATTTTTAAGGATTTATTTTTAAATAAATTCAAATACCAGAGACGGATTTGGTAAAAATTCATGTCTGTATTCATCTTGTGTATGGGTAATATTAATGTTCAGTTAGTCAATAAGTAGGGAATGGATTCAAACTGTAGACTAAATGGACCTCAAATTCCATGGATACACTTCCTTTAGGTCATGAATGGAGAGATTAAGGGCATGTACTACCTTTTAAGTATTGTTCACTTATTTTATGAAAAAGATTATGGAGTTTTATGTAAAAAAATGGGTGACAGGTCTGTTGGAAGAGAATGATACCAGTTTTTGTTTTTGTCTATGGTAAGAATAATAACTCCACTTTCTTTCTAGTCATACCATCTAACCAATAAAGATAAAATATACACAAAAACAAAATGTAGATAGTCTTGAAATTGGTAAAATAAAAAGATATAATGAATACATTTACTTAATGAAAAATAAAAGTGTTAAATGTGATGTGTCAGAGAATAAGTAGATTAGATATATATATATATATATATATATATATATATATATATATATATATATATATGACTCAGCTTATGAAATAATGGTAAAGGTGAGCTACTGGCAACACCTCTATCCCTACTGTCAATTGCTGCCAATTATCACATGCTACAGCTGCCTCTCAGGCAAATGACTATGGAAGGAAGCAGTCACCACAATTAAGGACAGCCACAGTTCTCAAAGAATGCAAACCTATCATTTACAGTCCATACAATCCTTCTTTACTGTAAAGAAAGAGTGAATAAATAGACTTTGAAATTAAAGGCCAGTGATGATACATGCATATAAGTGAAGTGTGGAGAAACTGAACATCTATGTGAAAATTTTCTGTAGCTAGTGTGCCAAAAATATCATTTGACCTAGCAATGTGTTAAAAACTACACATCGGTGGCATGTCCATCAGTTGACTCTACTCTATGGCCAATTATTTTACCCAGTTAGGGTGGCATTCACTGAAATAGAAGGAGGATCCTTTTGATGAGACATCACCAGTTATTGTGATATGGAAACTGTGAAGAGGCAGACCACATGGGATGCAACAATGTATGGAGTCCTTTCTTTATTCAGCTTCACGGCTTAGAAGCTAGAGGGTAACTGGGAGAAAAACAAAACACTCTCTGGACAAATTAAAAGTAGAAAAAATAGTATTAAATCTCTAAAAGAATTTTGGGATGTTTATTGATTTGCAGAAATATTCATGATGTCATCTATGTAGATATTATATGGCACTTACCTTTCTTTGAAAGGTTGTATGAACTCTGTTATCTCCACTGGCCCAGGTACTATGCCAAGTACAAAGGCACATGACTGAAATATTTCATCCTTGTCTTCACTCTGCTTCACTGTCCAAAAGCAACTAGGATTAATGGAACTTGACACGTGAAGTGGAATGTTCAAGAGCAAGAAGAGTAAACACCATGTAGGGATGGAAGCTGGGGGTTTGGAGTTCTGGGGCAGGATGGAAGCTGGGGTTGGTTTATAAGTCTCAGGAATTGGCTTGGGTCTCCATATCTTGTCCCAATGGGAGCTCCGGGGCTTGGATGCATCTTTATCCCCAAGGGCTTCACAATTTTGTTATGAATAGACAGACATTGTCTTCAAAGTATCAGAGAGAAATCATCTTCCTGAACTTGTATATAATGAATTTTCACTGGCAAATAAATAGTTGGTACACAGACAAAAAATATTGGATTACATTGCAAGTCCAATCTTTTTTAGAATGACTCTCACTATTTTCTCTAATGATGTTTCCTAGCATATCCTGTCTAGTATTGTTTCCTGCATTGTTTCTTATAAACTACTCAGCCATATATAAGACCTAGCTATTCAGCAATAGTGTAGATTGGAATACTCTTCTCTGCTCTAAAATACACAAGTGTTCAAAGTAAATTCAAACTTCTTATTTTAATATCTGAGTGAATGCTTGACTATGATTCAGTTGAGGGGTGAGAGAACAAGACAGGATATTTGTTAAACAGTGAAAATTTTGTCAATGCGAGTAAAGCACTATATGCGTGGGATGATCTGTTTGTAGATGTAACCATCTTGTTAAATAAGAAACACAGAGCCAGTTGCAGATTAAAAGCCAAGAGGTCAGAGCAATAGCTGAGAGCTGAAATCCTTACCCTTTAATGCTGTTCTGTATTTTCTCTCCACAAGAGACCTACTTCCTGTGTCCTGTATTTTATATAGACTTTCTGTTCTGCCTACTCATTGGTTGTAAACCCAGCCACATGACCTCCTTGTCACTGCCTGTCTGTACAGACCTCCAGGTCTTCTATGGTTGGTATTGAGATTAAAGGCATGTGTCGGCATGCTGGCTATATCCTGAACACATAGAGATCTTGCCTAGCTCTGCCTTCCATGTGCTGGGATTAAAGGCATGCACCACCACAGCCCAGCTTCTGCTATGGCTTGCTCTGACCCCAAGGCAACTTTATTAATATACAATTAAAATTACATTTCAGTACAAATAAAATATCACTATATTTCTCCTTTTCTTTTCTAATAAAAAGAAAAAAGGAAAAAAATTAACTAATTTAAGAAAAACTATATACAAATATACAATAACTTTATACCATATATATAAACATTAAATACCTAAAAAAAATCTCGTCCATTTGTATTTGACAAATTCAGAGAAAATAATTCCATTATCTATCCTATTTTGGTAAGTCCGAAATGTACATGATTCACTTTCTATCCTAACTTTTATTACTAACAGAACTGTCTTATAATATCTCTCAAATCTATACACTTACACCTCTAGTGAGTTTCTTTTCTCAAATTCTTAACAAGGAAAACTGTAACTATAACTAACTGATCTTCAACTGCCTCAGAGACCCAAGAAGGATATACTATTTACCTAATAAAAATAAAAACAGAAATGCATGCAAGCAGCTTCCAAAAAAATGTGAGTTGACAGGAACGGCCAGCTGCCTGGAGAGTCACCTGAGGTTTCTCCACAGTGTTGGGGCATCATCTTCAGCATATAGGCTTAGCGTATCTGACAGACTCTTTGTGAACTAGGATGTATACAAGGTCAACAGTTTGACCTCACATTTGGTGAGAGCAGTCCGTGTACCAGAAACACCTGAATTCCATTAGAGTCATGTCATGATTCAGGATGTTAAATTCTGGAAATTGTTGATTTTTTTGTTTTTGTTTTTGTTTTCAGCTGTCCATTTTTCTTGGCTGTGTATATGTGGCTTCATCTTGGCATCCTGTTCTTCTCCACATTCCTCTATTAAATGCCAGTCTAGTGTTGAGAGGGGTGAACTTAGTTATTCTTCAAGAATAACTGTTTCATCTGCTGTACCACTGCACCTCAGAAGCCATTGGCCCACTGCCTTTTCAACAGCCTTCAAAGAAAAGGTCACAGTACCTTTTGCAGATTGCAAAGGCCATTCACTTCAGGGATGGTGCCATATTGTCCTGGCTTCAGAAGATGCCTTTTGTTAAGCCACAACCACACTTGTTTTTGGCAATAATAGGTAGTTCTTTGTTTCATGCCCTTTCTGTCCTATTTGTCATCAGTTGATTCGAGGATGCTTTGTTGTCTAGTAGCTAACATTTGTCACAATGAAAGTTAATTCCATCTGCAGTTTCTTCAATGCCCATATTTTCTCTGAAGTAGAATGGTATTGCCAGGAACTGACATGTCTCATAGACATAACAAAGAAGAAAAAAATTCTAAGTTATTAGAGTATTTTAAATGCCATATTCTGTAGATCTCTGAAGGGTTTGAAGATGTCCTGTCTATCTAAAATATATCTGTTTGATCTTGCAGAATATGACTACAAGTTCAATTGTAATGTCTAATCAGTAACTTTCATTTCTATATATCCTAATAGTTGGTAATATTAAAATTCAAGGATTATCAAATTGCATTACATTGTTAAATGAATGGTATAAATACAATATCTCAACAAGATTAGAAATATGTGTATGGTATATTCACACACACACACAAACATATATATATATATATATATATATATATATATATATATATATATATATATATATATATATGTTTATTTATATAGCATATAATATAAAACAATCCAATCCAATGTAAAGTATTTAAAACTAGTTATTGTCTGAGGAAACAAGACCAGCTGAGGAACAGGCAAATGAGGTGGCTGTGGCTTGTTTTGTCTTTCTGATCTTCCAGCATTCATTCAAATAACTGGCCTCAGGTTTATTCTTAATAAGACCTGTTAAGATTCCTGCTACATCTGTATGAAAAATGTGTTGCTCTGATTGGTTAATAAATAAAACACTGATTGGCAAGTAGCCAGGCATGAAGTATAGGTAGGACAGGCAAAGAGGAGGATTCTGGGAAGTGGAAGGCTGAGGCAGAGAGATGCTGCCAGCCACTGCCATGAGAAGCAACATGTGAAGATGCTGGTGAGCCATGAGCCATATGGCAAGGTATTGATTAATAGAAATGGGTTAATTTAAGATAGAAGAACTTGATTGCAAGAAGCCTGCCACCACCATACAGTTTGTAAGCAATATAAGTCTCTGTGTGTTTGTTTGGTTGGATCTGAGTAGCTGTGGGCCTGGTGAATGAGAGAGATTTGTCCAGACCATGGAACAGGCAAGACCAGGAAAACTCTAGCTATAACTATAACTTCTTTCAAGAAGATAGGAAGAGAATTCTTTTGCTTCCTAAGAGTTAGAACAGCAGAATTTAGAAGAGAGTGGTATGTTTTGGTAAACAGGTAGAAATAACATTACAGAAGCTAAATTGATATCTCTAGTTAATATCATATATTTCTCTTACAGAGGTCCTCATATGTATCCTCAACAAAATGCTCTTCACAACCACTTGTATCAGTAACTTGAAAGGCTCGGATGGCTTCTTTGGGACTTCAGAATTTTCTCAACTCACATGTGCACATAACCACATATACACACAAACACACAACTCAAGTTACCTAATATTTTTTAAATATAGAAAAGTATTACAAAGACTATGCACTGAGATTTCACTTTTCAATAGGTTCTTAAGATGTCAACATTGGAAATAATCTACAGAGGAAGCATGAGATATTAGAAGTGATGAACAGGGCTCTCTTCATGCATATGACATAAGAAACTTCAAATTTAAGTGTACCAGAAAAGACACAATTATGGAATTGATATGGGAAGAACAACTTGGCAAATCGATCTCATGTAGTGTGTATAAATTTTAGATGATCTGACCATCAAAACTCCCTGAATTTCTCAAATTTCTATTTAAGGAAGTCATGAGTCCTAATATAAATGTTTTATAATAGGAACTACCAAAGACTACAAAATATTTACTTTTGTAGTATAGATATTCCTGGTCACAGTTTCTAATGGGTAGTGTTCTCATCTGAAAATATTTTACTTTCATTTCCTGTATAAAGTTTTCTAATAAGCATGCAGTAACCATAGAGACAAGAATATAGCTTTGAATCATAAGAACTGGCTTTATCCACTTCCAGCAGTTATTGGATGAGAGTTCTAGCACAACAGTTAGGGTGTTTGGTCATCTGATCACCATACTAGGTCAGTTTGGGCTTTCTTTCGACCATTGCCAGTAGTCTACAGTGGAGGTATCATTGTGGATTTCTGGGGGCCTCTCCAGCACTTTGCTTCTTTCTGTTCTCATGTGGTCTTCACTTATCATGGTCTGTTATTCATTGTTCTCCCTTTCTGTTCTTTAATCCAGCTGGGATCTCTTGATCCCTTATGGTCTCTTTCCCTCGAAATTTGCCTTTCAATATCCCCACTCACGTCCAGATTTTCCATGTAGATCTCATCCATTTTCCTGTGATTGGGCGATCCTTGTGTCTTTCCTAGGGTACTGTTTTCTAGGTGGCCTCCCTGGAATTGTGAGTAGCAGTCTAGTCATCTTTGTTTTACATCTAGTATCCTCCTATGAGTGAGTACATACCATGTTTGTCTTTTGGAGACTGGTTTACCTCACTCAGGATGATTTTTTCTAGATCTACCCTTTTGCCTACAACCCTCATGATGTCAATTTTTTTTCTGCTGATTAGTACTCCATTGTGTATATGTACCACATTTTCCTTATCTATTCTTCAGTTGAAGGGCGTCTAGGTTGTTTCCAGGTTCTGGATATTACAAACAATGCTGTTGTGAACATAGCTGAGCAAATGCCCTTGTGGTATGACTGAGCATTCCTTGTTCATATGCCCAAGAGTAGTATGGCTGGATCTTGGAAACAGAGATCCTTGACCAGGCCCCAGATGGAGCTCCAGGAGTCCAATTGGCAAGAAAGAGAAGGGATTGTATGAGCAAGAATTGTTGAGACCAAGATTGGAAAAAGCATAGGGACAAATAGCCAAACTAATGGAAACACATGAATTATGAACCAAATGCTGTGGAGCCCCCTGCTGGATCAGGCATTAGGATAAGTGAGCCACTTTAATAGCTTGAACTGTTTTGGAGGCAGACAGGTAGTGGGACCGGGACCTGTCCTTAGTGCATGAGCTGGATGTTTGGAACCTCGGGGTTATGTGGGAAACTTTTCTCAGCCTGGAAGGAGAGGTCTGACTTGCCTGTACTGAATCTTCCAGGTTGAGCTAAATCCCCAGGGGAATCTTTGCCCTGTAGGAGATGGGAATCGGGGGGGAGGTGCTGGGTGGAAGGTGGGTCAAGGCCTGAAGGGGGAAGGACAGGGGAACCCATGGCAGATATGTAAAATTAAAACACAAATATACGTATAAGAATGTTTGAAAAAAATTTTTTAAAGGACAGGCTTTATGATTATTATTAAATGCCAATTGGGTTGCTATTGGTGAATTTCTAAGTGCTTTTATTAAATAAAAAACACAGAGCCAGAATTTGGAATTAAAGCTAGAGAGATTTCAGAAGAATGGGACAAGCCACCAACCAAACTCATCTCACCAAATTTACAGATTCCAAAAGGAGCTAATTCCTGTCTACTCATGCATATGTACCTTTCTGGTCTGTTCTCTCATTGGCTCTCTTAGTCAAGCTACATCACTGTTTCTTTCTGCCCAGCTCTGTCACTTCCAGTCTATCTGTACAGAGTTCCAGACCTCTGTGGATGGTCTGGGATTGAAGGTGTGTGTCACCATGCTTGGATCTGTTCTCTAGAGTGGCCTTGAACTCATAGGCATCCAGACAGATTCCTGCCTCCAAAGTGATAGGATTAAAGGTATATGCTACCATTGCATCAATTCTGTGTTTACTTATAGTGGCTGCCTTTTTCTTCTGATCTCCAGGCAAGATTTATTTATTAAATCACAAATAAAATATCACCATGTATTAGCACAAAATATCACCATATTTCCCCTTTTTGGTCTAATAAAAAATAAAAAAGTTATAAGTAAGAAAAACTATATACAATAAGTACAACAACTATATACATATATACAAGCAGTAAATACATCAACAATGTCTGGTCAATTTGCATTGGACAAATTCAGAGAAAATATTCCATTATCTATCTTAATTGGTGACTCCAAATGCACCTAATTTGCTTTATATCCTATCTTGTATTACTAATAGAAAACTAACTTATGATAACTTTCAAAACTATACATTTTACAAGTTTTTGTGAGTTTCTTTTCTGAAATTTTTAATAAGGAAATCTGAAACTACACCTTTATAATCTTCAATTCCCTCAGAGACCTGAGAATGAAATAATATTACCAAGAAAAACAGGAATTGCAAGGTAGTAACTTCGAAAAATTAAAGCTTAATAAATTGCTTTAATATTCAAGGTCATAAATTATATAATTATCTTGACATGTGAAGAAAACATTTCTAGAATTCTTCACTTTCACTAAAATACTCAGCATAGAAGAAAATATTAGGACAGCATGAAAGAACATATGACAAATGTATGTCAAGAATTAAAAAAAAAATAGAAAACTGAGAGTCTTTCCTATAAAACAACAAAGGATAAAAATACACATTCCCCTGAAAAAAGAAGAGGACTTTTTGTATTCTTCTAGAGTAACAAGTCATTGGGAAAGAAAGGGAATCACATTATCTATATGTGCTAATGATTTTGTACACATACATGAGGCCCTAAATATAAGCTGTGAAAATTCTTCCATCTGATGATTATTCTCTGGAGGGTAGCAGATTGTAAAACCACTACACAAATTTAATTGTTCTTCCATATAACAGAAAGGATCATACTGAGTAATGTATCAAGGAAGCAACTCCATTGTAGTAACCTCTAAAACATTAAATACCAGGAAATAAACATTACCAAGGATGTTAAGCATCTTCATGATGAACATTTTTAACACCAAGGAACGAAACCAACAGACACTGAAAGATGGAATCTATCCTCAATGCTTCTGGATTGATAATTAATATTGTGTGAATACTATTGTCTATATAATGAACAATATGCTGATATTATGCACAATGTTCATCAAAATTCCATCATATTATAAAGACAAAATGGAACTATGAAAAAATACCTAAAATTCAAATAGATGGATGGATCAAGCAATGGACAACAAAAAGAACAAAGCTGGAGGTATCACCATCTTTACATTCCATTACACATTATTGATATAGTCACAGAGGATCATAATACTGACACTACAGTAAACAAATCTTTCAGTGGGGTAGAAAACTCATAATCAGATTGCACAGCTATAGCGAGCTTAGCATGGACATTGATTTAAAAAACACTCATGGAAAAGACAAAACAGCTTAACAAATACTTTTGGGATCCTGGGATTAAAGGATTAGTATATCTAGAATCTAAAAGAATGTAAAATCTGAACAAGAAAAAAGTTAGCTCAATTTTGAAAAGGTACACAACTAAGAGTTCTCAGAAGATGAAGCATACATGGCTGAGCAATACTTAAGAATGTTCAATATCTTTAGCTACCAGGAAAATGCAAATCAAATCTACTTTGAAGATCAAATGTGGAGAGGGCTGGCAGGAAGGAAGAGTGAGGAAATGTGCAGAAAGGTGGCTAAAATTAAAGGCCACTTGAGGAGCATGGTGTAAACCTAATACAGTAGAAGCTTTCTAAATTTTACACATGCCTAAAGGGGATCTAAGTAAATTCACTGAATAATAAGGGAGACAGTGATCCAACTGGCCATTTCATCACAAAATGAAGTTGGGTCACATCTAATTATATTGTTGCTTATAGGGATCCCATAGGAGTCACCAAACAACCCAGGCTTTGCCAAGGATTATAGGTTGTTCTCCACAGACTGGTGGCAAGGACCAATTAATAAGACCTTCACAGCTTCACCTTCACAACAGATTGAACATGCTCACGTTGATTTTGTGCCTTCATTGAGATTTCACACAGTATTCTTGTGTCTTTGGTACTGAAATGTACTCTGGCCATGAACAAACGATAATTGTAAATACAAACACATCCAAAAAGCCTTTGATCTAAAATGATGTCCTGCCTGAAAGATAGCTAGGGAAATGCTCGTACAAATTTGTAAGAGTATGCAACCAATATCTGATTTGACTGCATAAATAATCATTTTGGGTGAAAAAAATCAGAGACTAGATATCTCAGTTACCTACAGTACAAACAAATGCTACAGTTCTTTACAAAGCAATACAAGGGCTGGAGAGAAGGCTCAGAGGTTAAGAGGTCTTGCTGCTCTTCCAGATGTCATGAGTTCAATTCCCAGCAATCACATGGTGGCTCACAACAATCCGTTATTAGATCTGGTGCCCTCTTCTGTATACATAATAAATAAATACATATTTTAAAAAAGCAATACAATATCATGTAATTTCATTGTGTTATACTCTTAGATCAAGGCCTTGTTAAATAATCATCAGATAATCTTGATTCTGAAACAGACAATAATGAATATAGAAATTAACAGCCAGATATTCTAGTGAGAAATTTAAAAGGGCTGTCTCCTTCACATATCTCCTTACAAGGCACAGAGAATAGCATGAATGCATATGTACAAAGAGTATGAAATCCAGAGGGCATTCAGGACACCAGAGAAAAAAGATCTTCTAAATAAACAGCATTGATATACAAAAGAAATCACAGGACCCGAGGGTATAGGAACAGTATCTACATAGATGTTTTCCCATTTGGGGTCCAAGACCTGAAAGTAGAATGAACAGAAGCCTCCTCCCTAATTCAGAAGCAAATTTGAGTTGATAACCACCAGCTAATGGGAATTTACTTTGCTCAAAAGGAGTCTCAATAAGGAATTATACGACTTTTAATTGTACACTGAATGTCCAGAAGTAGATGAAAACAGAAAATTCAGTCAATATAATTTTTGGAAGTAAGTCCTTGTCTCAAGTCAGAGTTCCCTCTTTTCGCACTTTTTTTAGCAAATACACACAGACACATACACACACACCTATATCTATGTATATATATACTATTTTATATATTCATAATGTATTTTAAGTGTATAAATACATATATATATACACACACATACACATATATATACATAGATAGATAGATAGTTATAGATATAGGTATAGATATAGATATGATTTTTATGGAAATCCTGATTATGAAAACACATGGGTCAGATTTCCATGCATTCTCTTGGGCTGTTTTCCTTCAGTTTGCCCATTTTGACCAATTCCAATGTGTTAGATAGTCTTTATCTTAGTATATTTTTATTATTATCCCACAGAAACCTGTCTGTTTTTGAATTAATGATAGCTATGAGGTGGATTCAGACCGGAAGGGATGTGGGGAGGAGCAGAGGGAGGTGGAACTTAATTATGGGACATGATATGAAAGAAAGTCTATTTTCAATGAACGAGAAAACAAAGAAAAAGTGTTGCACTATAGTGCTATGTAAAATTCAACTTAAAAAATTCATTTAATTTCAGTTTTGTGTTTTTGCTTTTTGAGTGTGTTATCATTTTCATAATTGTGTAGGTATTTTTTGAATACAGAAGACGGTGTCAAGTCCATAGGAGGCTGTGGACTGTAAGATGTATGGATAGGTTAGTGAAACCATTTCCTCTGAGAAAGCTACACATGATTGTAAATGCTGAGATATCTCTCCATATTTCTCAATATTCTTTCCATCTATTTAACAAAACAACTTCCTGTCTTGTAAGTTTTACTCTTCTAACTTCCAGGATACAACAGGTTTCTCCTCTCTTCCTCTGCAAGGGGAAAATGAGTTTCATCATCTGAAAACATTCATTCACTTTAACACAAATTTTCCCTAGTTTTCTTTTACATTCAAAGATAAACATTCACTCAGATATCAAAAGAATTACTCAGAGTTTATTTCAAGTCTATTTTTGAATTAGAGAAACAAAAGAATACATCCCACATGTGCTAATATCCAAGAACAAGGTCTTGTATAATAAGAGGCTAAGTGGAAGATTTTAGGCCAGGATGTACAGGAAAGTAGCATACATGGTGTTTCTTGACATCATCTTTAGAAGAAGCAATGGGAATCACTAGCTAATGCATACACCTCACATTGTATCAGAGTAGCTGGTTCTGTACCAGCACTACAGTTATCAGTAAAAAGTTATGAAATGAGTGTTCAGGAAGATGTTTTCTCCCTTATCTTTTCAAGAGAATTTCTCTCCGGTTTAAACAAAATTATGTAGCACTTGGGAATAAAGATACCTCCCAGCAGGCCTGCACTGGAGACCAAGATGGAGAAGACCTCCACAGCCACCATGACCTTGCCCTTGGTGCTATGGTAGACAGGGAGAAAGGTGACCCAGACACTGCAGAACAACAGCATGCTGAAGGTTAGCAACTTGGCTTCATTGAATTTGTCAGGGAGATTCCTGGCCAAGAAAGCCACAATGAAGCTCCCTAAGGCAAGGGAGCCATGGTACCCCAAGACACAGTAAAATGCAGTAATTGAGCCCTTATTGCAGACAATGATGATTTGGCCATGCACAGAGTGCATGTCAATATCAATAGAGGGAGGAGAAACTCGAAGCCAAATTGCACAGAGAATAATTTGGATGAGGGTTCAGATGGCTATGATATAGTTGGGTGCCCCCAATACCAGAAAGTATCTCATCCTTCCAGGGGCAGTGACTATGAAGGCCAGCAGCACAGTCACTCTTTTGGCCAACACAGTGGAAACAGCCACAGTAAACACAACTCCAAATGTGATTTGCTGCAGGACACAGGTACTTGAGATGGGTTGGCCAATGAAGAGCAAGGAGCACAAGAAACACAAGATGAGTGAGATGAGCAATATATAACTAAGTTTCCGGTTGTTGGCCTTCACAAGGGGAGTGTCATGGTGCTTGACAAAGATCCCAAGAACCAGAACTGTGAATGCAGAGAGCCACAAGGCCATTAAGGCAAGAGCTACCCCCAAGGGATCTTTGTAGTTCAGAAAGATCACAGCTTTTTTAATGCACTCATCCTGGTCTCTGTTGGCATACTGGTCCTCTGGACACCTCACACATTTATCCATATCTGATGGAGAAAGAAAAGTATGATTAGTGCAGCTTCAACCATTTATTAACAGGATATTTCAAAGAAGTGTGTTGAAGAAGCATTGCAAAATCTACATTTGTTTCTGAGGTTGTAGTTGATGGACATTGCTACATAACAATGCTTCCATTGCAAAATAGTCATTCATTTTCTTTATGAGGAATGAAATCAAAAGATTATTATGTTTTCTATTTAACTGTGTGTTGATGATGTTATTTGCTATATTATCACAGGTATTTTAAGTACATTCTGAGCACTATGATGAAAGGACTTAGTCTGGTGAATGGACAAAGGGTAAAATCATTAACCATTATTTTGCACAGAATTTATTGTATAGTATCAGTTCCCATGGTTGTAGTGCCTCCTAATGTCTTTCTGTCTGTTTTATGACAGCTGTTAATGTAATTGATGGAGACTATGTTTTCTATTTGGACAATTCCTGTGATATACTTTCTAGTTTCAATTTACCATCCCAAACATATTGACTTTGAAGAAATACTAAACAGAATCAGTAGGGACGCTTGCAGTCTGCACATGACATGTCAAGACCACATTCTCAATGCAAAGTATATTTATTTGTACCAGAGGACAATGGCCAGGAAATAGGAAGCAAAAACAAGAGACAGGGAATGACAGAGAAGGGTGAAAACCAAGAGAGATGGGGAAATGGTTTTAGGACAGGGAGGACAAAGAACTGCCTCTGAATAGAGAGGCCTTTAGGAAATTGACCGTTTATAAAGGAAAAATGGGAACCCCATGTTAGGATGAAGTGTTTAATTTTGATTTATAAGGAGACCCAAAAGGGAGTTTTTGCTAGTTGTACTTCAATATTTTGGTAGCTGGACCTTGATAGTCAGCCTTAGTTGGAGGAAGTGCCAAATAAGGGAATAGACCCTGTTGGCCATCTGGAGGAATGTAGCCTCATTTAGGGTTCCTATTGCTTGCTATAAAGAGAACCTTGACCATAGTAGTGCTTATGAAAGAAAACATTTAAATGTGTAGCTTATAGTTCAGAGGCTCAGTCCATTTTAATCATGGTGGACCATGTTGCTAGGCAAGCAAAAGAAGTGCTGGAGTAGAAGCTGAGCATTTTGCATATTTTGATCCATAGGCAATAAGAAACATAAAGTAAGTTGTCTCTTTGTGTATGGTTTAAGCATTTAATGGTCCTTGAATTCTGCATCCAGAGTGACACACTTCCTCCAATAAGACTACACCTTCAACAACAAGCTCACACCCTCTGAAGGGGCCAATTTCATTCAATCTATCAGTGGAATCTAATGGATTTTAGCAAGTCAAATGTAATGGGGGAATAGGGCAGGACTTGCTAGAGCCATATTTGCCCTAATCATCCTCACTAGAGTCCCTTCAGGATAAGTAATGTGTGTGTGTGTGTGTGTGTGTGTGTGTGTGTGTGTGTGTACATGTAAAAGTAACAACAGAGCTCAAATATGAGAGGAAGGGTTTACATGAGGAAAATGGGAGAATGAGAGAAGAATGTTCCATAAATATAATTCTATGTTGTAAAATGCAAAAAAAAATAAATCAAATAAATATGTTCCTAGTTGTGTCATCTTATGGCAGTAGAAATGTTTATCCCTGAGTCTTGTCCATAAGAAACAGTAACCCCCTCCTGAAGGTAGAAACCTCTGCACATACTTAGCACTAACAAGCCCTTCTTCTTGATTCTATTACATTTGGGAACAGCCAGCCTCCTTTCTTCCTCTTTCCCTGATTTCCATCTATGTGAGTCTCAGATTACGTTAGTGTACTCAAGTGTGAAGTAGATACTGATTACACAATGCTCACAATAAAAGAAGGACACTCATGCAAGAGTGATAGCATAGAAGGTTTGTTTGGAGAACTAATATCCTATCTATAAGTTGTAATCTCCACGAGGGAAAGTTTGTCAATTGAGAATACACTTGTTCTGAATCATTGGGTAATTGAATAGAGTGATGAAGTGCTTCTAGGTTTCAAGTCTTTTTATCTAGAACAATGCATTTATGGACCCATGTTATTGGTTAATGTTTTTTTGGAATGGGAATTTGTCTCAGTTGTGAGAAGAATGTGCTTCTCCTGCAGAAGAATTGTATTCAGTTCCAACAACCCATCTTGGGTGTCTCACAACTGGATGTAACTCTAACTACAGGGGCCTTGGATGTTTCTCACATGCACCTGTAATAGTGTATACATAACCACTCATCTCACATACATACACATAATATAAGGAATAATAAAAATATTTTTAGTTAATTATTGTTGTATTTATTGTTGTAAATACCCTTTACTCCTATATGTTTTCATATTTAAAACAATTTCATTACAGTTTGTGTGATTAAAGAGGAGTATATTTTATGTGTGAGTGCATAGAGATAAGAACACAACCTCTAGGGGTTGGAAACCACTTCCTACTATATGGGTCCTAGGGATGAACTCATCATCAGCTTTAGTAACAAGGGATTTAATTTCTGAATCATCTTAATGGCATAAATGTCTTCCAAGGTCTTTCATTATATACGATGTCAGGGAATATGAGTGAAAACCTATGTATCTGCCATTGTTCTCTAACCAACTCTAAACAAATACTCATTTGACTAACATGGGCTGGGTAGGTGACAACACCATTTGGGTAACTGTAGCTAGTTGCTTTCATACAAAACCATGTTAATCTTCTACTTTTGGACATTATTAACTGTGTGCTGTATATAAACAAATTGAGTATAGGACTCAATATTTTCTATATTATGTGCCAACACTTATCCACAATTCCCTAGATTTCAAATCACATTGAACATCTGAAAAGGGGGCTCCCTGGATAATGCTTGACATCTTTTTTATCATAGTGAAAAATTTCTTATAATTTTACCAGAAATTATTTATACTTTTCTTTAACTTTACAGAGGATTTAGATTGGTATTCTAGTACCCACATAAATGAGCTCAATTGATCTGATACCCTAGTCTGTTCTCACTTGATTTCCTTCATGTACATGGTACCTATAAATGGTACCTTACCTATGTAAGCACACATATAAATATGGAAATACAAAAGAATAAATATTATTAAAGATTCATGACTGGAATCTAACCCACATGTAGTTAAAGAGATGACTAGTAACTACTTAAGACACTGTGTAGAAATTGGTCACATTATGGATTTTCAATGAGTCAAATATATATGTCATGGCATAACATGTTACTCAAAGTGGCATTGTTAATGATACTAGTCCTATAAAAACTAAATTGGGAAAGTGATGTGGTTTATTTGTGCAGTGGTCTTTTAGAACCTTTGACCATTCCAGTGTGTTTGGGAGAGAATGATCTATGTGAAGGATTTATGTCAGCAGAAATCACTCACTTGTCTCATTAGAAACTTCGTTTTCTGGGCAGGGGATGCAATCAAAACAGCAGGCTGCACTTCCCTCCTGATGGAATTTTCTGAATCCCCGACCACAATCAACACTGCACACAGAGGGTGGCATCTGAGGAAAATTAGACACATGCTAATATCTGTAGTTTTAACTATTCCTTCCCTAACTATACTATATTAGCATGGTGAAATATTGATAAGCTTATTTTACATACAACAAATGAGTGATCACATTAAATTTACTGTATGTTAAAATGCCCAACAAGCAAATTTATGAAAACAATCTGATGTAATTTGAGTAGCTTCCCAATCTTAGAAATTTAGGAATAAGGATGGGTTGTTTGCTGTGGACAAACACCATAGAGTGCAAAGTGATCTTTCTAGTTAATTTTCATCACCTTGACAAAATGTTTATTGAAATGTTAGAGGGAACCCTAACTGAAATATCTCTCTCCAATGACTAGCCTTCCATCCTATTATTTATGCATTTTAAAAATGGGCAATTGATGTAGGAGTGTCTAGTCCATAGTGATATGAAATAGATACCAGTAACCCAAAAACCCATGTGGCAAAGTACATTATAGAAATTGCTTTATTTAAGATGTAAGATCTAGCTAGCGAGCATCCTGAGCAAATCGGCCATACAGTTCATAATTAATATAAGCCCTCTGTGTGTTTTTGGGGTCTAAGCAGCTGCAGAACTGCAAGGATGCAGAGCCTGGTGGGCACAGGTAACATGCCAGGTACAATGGGCAGTGCTGTCTCTAAGCAGGGCTATTTGAGAGGTCAAGCAGAGCAAGCCAGTAAGCAGTGTTCCTTCAGAGTTTAATTGCAGGCTCCAGATTTCAACATTGTCTTCCCTTTACTCTAACCCATCAGCCTAATCAACCATTCCCCTCAGTTTTCTTATGGTCAGTGTTTAGTCACAGCAACAGTGCAGCAAGCTAGGATAAATGAAGATCTGAAACAGGGGAAATATGTCTTCAAATCTCTGACAGGAAACAAGAACTCCAATAAATACCACTGCAAAGCATGACAAACAAAATGTAAAAGAGAAAAACAGCTAAACAGGCAGAGCCTGGTGCATTTGTGGTGAAGGAGTGATGGGTTGGTATGTATGGAGCATGATGGTGGAATGTTTCCTGATGTCAAAGTACCTTACAAAGGCTGCAAGTATTTGGGGAACTGGAATAAAAGTTAAATAGTTTAAGTTAATGAAAGGATTTCTTAAAATTTATATTACAAAAAATTTGTATAAACAAAACCTGGTGATAGTGATCTACATACTTTTTAGACACCTGCTTCTTGTTGCACACTCATTTTTCTTAATTCAGTATTGAGTTCTGTATTAAAATCACAGTGTCTTTATGCATGGCCTCTTTCAGTTTTTACATAATATGATTACCTATAAATATTCCTTTTTTGTTGTGGTTTTCTTGAAACATGGTCTCACAATGTATTGGTGGTATACCTCAACTACATATATAGAGTAGGCTAACTGAGATCACACAGAGATCTGCCTCTCCTGCCTCCTGAATGCTAGGATTAAAGGTGAATGCTACCAGTGGATGCATTTATTCCGTTATTTCTGTATTTCATGTATACCATTTTTACTTGTTTGTTTGTTTTGATTTTTGAGCTGAGTATTGAACCCAGGGCCTTTTACTGGCTAGGCAAGCACTATACCACTAAGATAAATCCCCAACCCAAACATTTCTTCTTGTATTTGCTAAGATTAAGGATGATTTTCAAGAAGAGTATTGAAAATGTACATCCTTCTCCAATTTCTTTTATAAGAAAATATTTATTTTACTTACCAATAACAATTGCCTCTCTCTCCATTCATCCTGTTCCTTTTTCACACCTCCTTTCATCCACCCTATCTACTCCTCAGAAAGGGTAAGAACTCCCACGGGTGTCAACAATGCATGGTATACCAAGTTGAGGCAGGACAAAGTTCTCCCCCAACCCCGCATCAAGGCTGGGCAATTAATCCCACCATAGGCTATAGGTTCCAAATCCATCTGGTGTACCAGGACAGATCTTGGTCTTGCTGAAATGGCTACAAACAGACTCAGCTACATCATTATCACCCACATGCAAGGGGCCTAGGCAGGTACCATGGAGGACCCCTAGCTGTAGTTTTAGAGACCCTAAGCTCGTACTGCTTGGGTCAGCTTTCTCTGTGTGTTTCCCTGTCATTATCTTGACCCTACTTGCTTAAATAATCTCTCTACCTCTATAACTGGACTGCCAGAGCTTGGCCCGGTGCTTGACTATGAATCTCTGCATCTGCTTCTATAGTTATTGGATGAAGATTCTATGAAAGAATTAAGATAATAAAAAATCTGATTTCAGGAAAAGGCCAGTACAGGCACCTTTTCTAGGGGTCTTTGCTGTGGTCTTTCTTGGGAAATCCTAGGAGTTTCTTTGGCACCATGTATCTCCCTAACCCCACAATGCCATAATGCCCCACTCTATCAAGATGTCTCTTTTGTTGCTGTCCTTCAACATTCATCCCCCAACTGGACCATCCCAGCTCCTTGTGTCTCCATTCCCCATCTTCTTTCCTCTTCCCTTTACCCCTAGCTTACCCAGGAGATCTCATCAATTTCCCCTTCCTGGGGTGATTCATATGTCCCTCTTAATGTCTTCCTTGTTACCTAGCTTCTCTGAGGCTGTGGAGTGTAGTGTAGCCTGGTTTTCATTTGCTTTCTATTTAATATCCACTTTAAATGAGGACATAATTTGTTTGTGTATCAGGGTCTGAGTTACATTGCTCAGGATGATTCGCCTTGTCAAAAGAATAGATAAAGATAATGGGGTAGATTTACACAATTGAGTATTACTTAGCAGAAAAAAAAAACAAAAACAAAAACAAAAAACAAAACAATGACATCATGATATTTTCAGGCAAACGGATGGAACTAAAAATATCATCCATGTCCAATTTCTTCTCATTTCTTTAGAGGGAGCTTCTCTCATGCAACCCTCACTCATTTTTACTCTGTATATATGCCAGAATGGCCATAAACTTAGAAGGTTTTGCCTGAGCCTCTCTCCAAGAGTTTTGATTTAAAATGTGCACCACCACATACGACTGACCTCTGAGAAGTTTCATGGAAGCTTTTTGAGTTTCTTTTCATATAGTACATTGTTGTCAATAGAATTGCCATAGGAAAAAAATTAAAGTGAAAAGGCTGGTACAATAAACTTAAAATCTTATCAATCAGGAAGTCTTCCTTCTATTTTGTCAGGTTGTGTTTGTTTTAAATGTTAAATCTGAATTGTGCTGGACTTTGGGAGGAGCCCTATCTGCACATATTTGGATGATCACATAGTCCTATTCTTGATTCTATTTTTGTGCAGCATTTACTAACTGATACATCTGCATATGTTGAACCATCCTGTATCCCTGGAATGTAGTCATGTTTGTCATAGGGACAGATCTTTCTGTTGTGCTGTTTAGTTACATTAGTCAGTGTTTAGTTGAGAATATTTTCTATCCAAGTCTATCCAAGAGCTTAGTCTATCATTTTCTTTATTATATTCCATTTCCTCAAAATTATTTCCCTCTATATTTACAGAAGGGTTCTCTGCATGTTTGTAAATTTGGTTTGTTATTGGAATCAAAAATGAATGTTGGTATTTACACAACAATCTTGACATTTGTGTATTATGATTAGAGAATATGAAGTTTAAAATTGAATTGTTATTGAGAATCATTTGCTAATTACTGTTCATTTTGTTAATGCAATACATGATACAGTTAAGTTCTTTTTCTGTCCAATGTTCTATTGGTGTCTCTGTCTTCTATCACCACTTTTATTTATCCTGATTTTCAGCGTGTAATCATTCTTCATGTGTCTTCCATAGAAATGTTTGTGTTGTTATGAATTCTTATAACTTACATACATCACCTAACATTGGTATGTCTCTGTATTAGATAGGGTTCTTTAGAGTAACAGAAATTATAAAACGAATCTGACTCTGTCCTCTGTAAACTGTTAGGGTGTCTTTTAGGAAGTACTCTAGCTAATCTAACAATTGCTAGGTATAGATAGTAAGCCCAGGAAAGTAGAAACTTCTCATTCCTTGATATAGAATGCCTCAGTTGATCTTTATTAAATGCTTAAATCCCATAGATTTAGCTTCTAATGCCAGTGAAGAAATGGACTCACTAGAAGGTGCGAGCAAGCAGACAAATAGCACAAGTTTCTTTTTTCAGTGTCCTCATACAGGATTTTGGAGAGGGTATAGCCCAGATTAGAAATGAATTTTCAAAACAAATGTTGCAATTTAAAGTTGTGTCATCCCAACGTAAGATGCAGATAAAAGATGTGTCTTTTCCCGCTAAAAAACACCAATTAGATCTACCCCAGGATTCCCATCTGGACCAGAGGTGAGTGCCTGGGGTGATACCCATAGAGGCCCTCACCTAGGTCATAGGCCTGGGCACCAGCCATTGTGGGAAAGACCTGCCCAACTGGGCCCCAGGTTCTGGTCATAGGCCAGGATCCCCCATCCCTGCCAGGAAGGATCCCCCTCTACAAGACACTACCGTGGACCCTACAACCTCCACACCATGCCCCCACACCCATCTGCTGGAGACCCAGCCATTTCTGGAGACTTAGAAACCAACTACCATCTGGACCACAGGTGTGTGCCTGGGGTTATTGTCAGAGATGCACCTGCCAATACATCCCACCCCTGGGCACCAGCCATCCTGGGATGGCCAGGCAAACTTGGCCCCAGTTTCTGGCCATTAGGGAATCACTGTGGGAAGGCTCCCCTTCCCCAAGAGAGCAGAGAGACGCTACAATCTCCAATCCCTGCCTCCACACCCATCTGCCTTACACCCCAGCCCCTTCCTGAGACTCAGAGTCCAGCCCCCAACTCACATCCAGCCAGCACTTTCATATGGACCAGAGCTCCCATCCGGCCCAGAGCTTCCATCTGGACCAGAGAGATGCTCCTTAAATCTGTCATCTCGTATATTTTTGATTGTGAGCTCAGCTCAAAAAAAAATAATAATGTTTTTATATCTGTCTTCTCTGTCTGGACCAAGTGCACTGATAAAACCAAGAATGAATCCATGAGGAGATGGGCAGACATCAAAGAAGACATACATACAACAAAATAAATAACAATACAGCATCAACAGAACCTAGCCCTCCATCAACAGCTAGAATTGAACATCACAGAATGGAAGATGCAGAAGAAAACCACCTTATAAGTAACATCATGAAGAGTCTGCAGCCTTAAATAGAAGAAATAAAAAATAAAGTAGAGGAACAGACAAACAAAAAAATGAGAAAAATGCTACAAAAAACTGGAGGAAAGGACAAATAAAGCAGAAGAAAACCATCAGTCCCAGAAAGAAAATATAAAAAAAAAAAAAAAACAATGCAACTGACAAGGGAAACAGTCCAGGACCTGAAGAGGGAAATAGAAAACATGAAGAAGACACTAGCAGAAGGACTGCTGAAAATAGAAAATCTGAGAAAATGAAGAGGAACTTCAGATGCAAGAATAACCAACAGAATGCAAGACATGGAAGAGAGTATCTCTAGTGTTGAAGATATGGTGGAAGAAATAGATTCATCAGTCAAAGAACACATTAAGGCAACAAAATCATGACCCAAAATGTCCAAGAAATTTGGGACACCATGAAAAGACCAAACCTATGAATAATAGGGATAGAAGCAGGAGAAGAATACCAACTCAAAGGCACAGAAAATATATTTAACAAGATCATAGAAGAAAATATTCCCAACTTAAAGATGGAAATGCCTATGAAGATACAAGAAGCCTATAGAACACCCAATAGACTAGACCCCCAAGAAAAGTCCCCTAGCCACATAATAATTAAAAAAGTAAATTTACAGAATAAAGAAAGAATATTAAGGGCAGCAAAGGAAAAATGTCAAGTGACTTATAAAGGCAAACCAATCAGAATAACACCCTGTTTCTCAATGGTGGTTTTGAAAGCCAGAAGGACCTGGACAGATATAGTGCAGACAGTAAAATATCATGGGTGCTAGCCTAGACAAATATGCTCAGCAAAACTTTCAATCATCATAGAAGGAGTGAACAAGATATTTCAAGACAAAGCCAGATTTAAACAATACTTATCCACAAACCAAGCCTTATAGAAAGAGCTAGGAAGAAAATTCCAACCTAAGGAAGTCAGATACAACCTCAGAAACACAGGGAATAGATAACACCATAGCAGTAAAACCCAAAGAAGAGAAGTACATACACACTACCAACAAAAAATAAAAATAATAACAGGAACGAACAGTCACTGGTCATTAATATCCCTTATTATCAATGAACTTAATTTACCTATAAATAGAAACAGACTAAGAGAATGCATACAAAAACAGGACCCATCATTCTACTGCATAAAAGAAACCCTCCTCAAATTCAAAGATAGACATTTCCTAAGAATAAAAGGCTAGGAAAAAATATTCTAATCAAATGGTCTTGAGAAGCAAGCTGGTGTAGCCATCCTAATATCCAGCAAAATAGACTTCAAACTAAAATCAATCAAAACACATGATGAAGGACATTACATACTCATCACAGGAAAGATCCACCAAGATGAAGTTTCAATTCTGAACATTTATGCCTTAAAAACAAGGGCACCCACATGTGTAAAAGAATCTTTACTAAAACTTAAATCACATATAAAACACCCCACTTTCAAATCTGGACAGAGCTGCCAAATTGAAACTTCACAGAGGAATAATGGACTTAACTCATATTATGACTCAAGTAGACTTAATTGATATCTACAGAACACCCCCCCCCCAAAAAAGAATACACCTTCTTATCAGCATCCCATGGAACCATCTCTAAAATTGACCACACACTTGGCCACAAAGCAAATCTCAACAGATACAAAAAAATTGGAATAACTGCCTGTGTTCTATCAGACCACCATGGTTTAAATTTAGATATTAACAACAACAACAACAAAAACTACAAAAAAACCTACAATCTCATGGAAACTGAATAATGCTCAACTGAATCACCAATGGGTTAAGGAAGAAAGAAAGGAAGAAATTAAAGACTTCCCAAAGATCAATGAAAATAAATACACCACATACCCAAACTTATGGGACACTAAGAAAGCAGTGCTAAGAGGGAAATTCATAGCACTAAATGCCCACATAAAGAATTTGGAGAAATCTCACACTAGTGACTTGACAGCACTCCTGAAAGCTATTAAACAGGAAGAAGCAAAGTCTCCCAGGAGGAATAGACACCAGGAAATTATCAAATTGAGAGCTAAAATCTATAAAATAGAAACAAAGAGAACAATACAAAGAAGAGTTGGTTCTTTGAGAAGATCAACAACATAGACAAGCCCTTATCCAAACTAACCAAAAGACAGAGAGAGAGCATCCAAATTAACAAAATCAGAAATGAAAAGAGGGACATAACAACAGACAATGAGGAAGTCCAGAGAATCATCAGGTCATACTTCAAAAACCTCTACTCCGCAAAACTGGAAAATCTGAAAAAAAAAAAAAGATAATTTTCTGGATAGGGACCACATACCTAAGTTAAATCAAGACCAGATAAACCATTTAAATAGTCCAATAACTGCTAAGGAAATAGAATCAATCATTAAAAGTCTCCCAACCAAAAAAAAAGCCCTGGACCAGATGGTTTCACTGCAGAATTCTTCCAGATATTCAAAGAAGACATAATACCAATACCCTTTAAATTGTTCCACACAATAGAAGCAGAAGGTATATTACAAAACTCCTTCTATGAGGCTACAATTACCCTGATTCCTAAACAAAACAAAGATGCAACAAAGAAAGAGTACTACAGACCGATCTCCCTCATGAACACTGATGCAAAAATACTCAATAAAATACTGGCCAACAGACTCCAAGAACACATCAAAACAAATATACCATCATCAAATAGGCTTCATCCAAGGCATGCAAGGGTGGTTCAACATATGAAAGCCAGTCAATGCAATACACCATATAAACAAATTCAAAGAAAAAACACCACATGATCATCTCACTAGATGCAGAAAAGGCATTTGACAAAATCCAACACCCCTTCATGATAAAGGTCTTGGAGCAATCAGGAATACAGGAAACATACCTAAACATAATAAATGCAATCTACAGCAAGCCAGCAGCCAACGTCAAATTAAATGGAGAGGAACTCAAAGCAATATCACTAAAATCAGGAACAAAACAAGGCTGTTTCCTCTGCCCATACTTATTCAATTTAGTACTTGAAGTTCTAGCCAACTAAATAAGATAACATATGGAGATTAAGGGGACATAAATTGGAAAGGAAGATTTCAGGCTTTCCCTATTTGCAGATGACATGATAGTTTGCATGTGTGACCTCAAAATTTAACCAAGGAATTGATACAGCATATAAACACCTTCAGCAATATAAAAGAATACAAGATCAACTCAAAAAATCAGTAGCCCTCCTAGATGCAATAGACAAACAGGCTGAGAAGGAAATCAGAGATTCATCACCCTTTACAATGGCCACAAATGGTATAAAATACTTTGGGGTTACTCTAACTAAGAATGTGAAGGACCCATATGACAAGAACTTTAAGTCCCTGAAAAAAGAAATTGAAGATGTCAGAAATTGGAAAGACCTCCCATGCACAAGGATAGGCAGGATTAACATAGTAAAAATGGCGATCTTACCAAAAGCAATCTATAGGTTCAAAACAATCCCCATTAAATTACAAACACAATTCTTCACAAACCTGGAAGAATAATACTCAACTTCATATAGAAAAACAAAAAACCCAGGATAGCCAAAGGAATCCTGTACAATAAAACAACTTTGGAGGCATCTTGATCCCCTACTTCAATCTCTACTATAGTGCTACAATAATAAAAACAGCTTGGTACTGGTATAAAACCTGACCTGTGGACAAATGGAATAAAAAAGAAGACCCTGACATTAACCCGCATACCTATGAACATATAATTTTTGACAAATAAGCCAAAAATGTACAATGGAAATAAGAAAGCATCTTCAACAAATGGTGCTGGTATAACTGGATGTCAATGTGTATAAGGCTGCAAATAGATCCATATCTGTCACTGTGCACAAAACTTAAGTCCAAGTGGCTCAAAGACCTCAACATAAATCCAGTTTCTCTAAACCTGATAGAAGAGAAAGTAGGAAGTACTCTTGAACGCATTGGCACCAGAGGTCACTTTCTAAATATAACACCAGTAGCACAGACACTGAGATAAACTATCAATCAATGGGACCTGTTGAAACTGAAAAGCTTTTGTAGAGCAAAGGACATGGTCAACAAGACAAAGCTACAGCCTTCAAAATGGGAAAAGGTCTTCACCAACCCCACATCTGACAGAGGGCTGATATCCAGAATATATAAAGAACTCAAGAAATTAAACAGCAAAATGCCTAACAGTCGAATTAAGAAATGGGATATAGAACTAAATAGAGATTTCAACACAGAGGAAGTTCAAATGGCTGAAAGACATTTAAGGAATTGCTCAACCTCCCTAATTATCCGGGAATTGCAAATAAAAATGACTCTGAGATACCACCTTACACAGTCAGAATGACTAAGATCAAAAACACAGAAGTCAGCTTATGCTGGAGAGGATGTGGAGTAAGGGGAACTCTCCTCCACTGCTGGTGGGAATGCAAGCTTCACTGCCACTTTGGAAATCAATATGGCGCTTCCTTAGAAAATTGGGAATCCTTCTCCCCAAGACCCAGCTGTATCACTCCTGGGCGTATACCCAAGGAATGCTCCATCACATCACAAAGGCATTTGCTCAACTATGTTCACATCAGCATTGTTTGTAGTTGCCAGAACCTGGAAACAACCTAGATGCCCTTCAACTGAAGAATGGATAAAGAAAATATGGTACATATATACAATGATATACTACTCATTGTAGAAAATCAGTGACATCATGAGGTTTTCAGAAAAATGGATGGATCCTGAAAAAATCATCCTGAGTTAGATAACCCAGACTCAGAAAGACAAACATGGTATGTACTTACTCATAGTAGGATACTAGATGTAAAACAAAGATTACTAGACTGCTACACAACTCAAGCGAGGCTACCTAGAAAACTGGACCCTAGGAAAGACATAGGGATCACCTAATGTCAAAGAAATGGATGAGATCTACATGAACAACCTGGATAACAGTGGGAGTAATTTAAGGCAGGGTTCGAGGGGAAGAAAAATTAAGGTAGGAGGAGATCCCAGCTGGATCAAGAACAGAAAGGGAGAACAAGTAATAACAGACCATGATAAATGATTACCACCTGAGGACAGGAAGAGGCAGAGTGCTGAAGAGGTCCCCAGAAATCCACATTGATACATCCTCTGTAGACTGCTGCCAATGATTGAGAGAAAGCCTGATCTGACCTAGTCTGTTGATCAGATGGCCAAACAACCTATTGTCGTGCTGGAACTCTCATCCAATAACTGATAGAAGTGGATGCAGAGATCCTCTGCCGGGCCCCAGGTGGTGCTCCAGGGGTCCAATTGAGGAGAAAGAGGAGGGAATATAAGAGTTTGAATTGTTGAGGCCAAGATTGGAAAAGCACAGGGGCAAACAGCCAAAGGAATGGAAGCACATGAATTATGAATCAGAGACTGTGGAGCCTCTACTGGATCACGCCCTCTGGATAACTGAGACAATTGAAGAGCTTGCATTGTTCCTAATCTTTTGTATGCCTCCAATGGATGTGTTTTGTAATTCTTAAGTCATCTTGATTAGAGAACTCTTGAAATTTCTTTGCTGCTCTCTGAATGGATAGAAAGTGCAGTTTCTATACCTTCAACATATAAGTCCTCTTCACTGATAATAACTTTCCTTGCCATTTTGAAGAAGAATGTTTTTGTATATTTTATACTATCTGTTCTCCATGAGATATAACTTTATAATAAGCTTGAAGACTTTTCTGAAGTTATATTCTTTAAATTTCAAGCTACTTTATAGTTGGAAAGATGCAATTGGATAACATAAACCTACCTATATCCCAAGTCACACCTATAGCATACCATAGACTTATAGTAGAATAAATCATTTATAAATTTTTGAAAACCATTTATTTTGCTACTAATACTTCCTCCCCATACGTAAGTAAATCAGACACACCATTGATTGGGTGGACTGTGAAAGAATTAGTGGTACCAATAAATGTTCCTCTAGTGAGCAATTTCTTCTACACAGGACATGCTGTAGGACTGGAGAATTGGCTTAGCTGTCTATAACAATTCCTGAGCAAGTCAAAGGCCCAAGATTGATTTTAGTACCCTCTGTGAGGCCCTGCACCATCTCCACTTGCCAGGAATCCAAGTCATTGTTTTGTCATCTATATGCACTATGCATACCATTGTTGCAGAAACATATATACAGATATATACATTTAATAGAAAAAAATGAAAAAATAATAAAGAACATTGTTATCATCTGTAGCGTCTCTAAATGGGTTATGAAAATATTATCTTAACATATGGTTAGAGATATTGACCATTTAGAAGACTGTTGGTAAAAAGGATTAAAGCAAATTATATAATAAGAAATAATGGTTTGCATGTATTTACTTAATTCCTCCTTACATTTAGCCTCATTCTTTCAGTATCTATGTCAAAGTTTCAGCAGAAAAGAGGACAAGCACTGTGTACTAATCAGAATGCCATCGAGAGGATATTGCTCACTTTAATTGAAATGAAACACTATAGTGCTAACAATCAAGTTTCTTTATATATAAAACACAAGAAACCTGTTCTAGAGTGATAAAAATTCACTGTGTGTGTGGTATCCATGTCTGAAACCATCAATGACTTAATAAAATGTCACATCAAAAACTGAAAAGAAAAAATACAAATTAGAAGGCTAGAAAATGCTTGTTGCCCACCCCTAGATCCCAACCCTGGGGACCAGCCATTGAAGGGAAAACCTGTCAAACTTGGCTCCAGGTCCTGGCAATTGGGGGGTTGGGAATTAAAGGCATGTGCTACCAACACCCTATCTGGCCATTGGGCAGGACCCCCACCCCCACCAAGAAAGATCCCCTTCTCCAAGTCACCCCCTTCTACCCCACAGACCTAGAATCTCCACGCCCTGCCACCACACCAATCCTCCTGAGAACTCAGCCACTTACTGAGACTTAGAAAGCAGGCCCCAGCTTCCATCCTGCCCCAGAACTCCCACCTGGACCAGAGGTGAGAGCATGGAGTCATAGCCTGAGAGGCCTGCCCCTAGGTAGCACCCCTGGGCAACAGCCATCCCGGGAAAGACCAGCTCAACATGGCCCCAGGTTTGATCACCCCACAGGCCCTGCAGATAGGTTCCACTTTTCCAAGACTGCAGGCAGACCCTGCAATCTCCACACGCATCTGTCCTAGACGCCAGCCATTTCCTGAGAGTCAGAGAACTGCCACCAGTGCCCATCTAAACAGCACTCCCATCTTGACCAGAGCACCCATCTGGCCCAGAGAGAGGCTCCCTAAATCTGTTAGGACTAAGTGTGCTGATAAGACCAAGAACGAATCCACAAGGAGATGGGCAGAATCAAGGCAGAAGTACATACAACAAAATAAAGAGCAATACAGCATCACCAGAACCTAGCCCTCCTCCAACAGCTATAACTGAACATCACAGAATGGAAGAAGCAGAAAAAAAAAACAACTTTATGAATAACATCATGAAGAGGCTAGAGCCTTATACAGAAGAAATCAAAAATGAAGTGGAGGAACAGACAAACAAAAAATGGGAAGAATGCTAAAAAACTAGAGGAAAGGACAAATAAAGCAGAAGAAAACCATCAGTCCCTGAAAGAAAATCAAGAAAAAGCAATGAAACAGATGAGCAAAGAGTCCAAACATGAAAATGGAAATAGAAAAAAATGAAGAAGACACTTGCAGAGGGAATTCAGGAAATAGAAAATCTGAATAAATGACAGGAACTTCAGATACAAGTATAACAAACAGAATGCAAGAGATGGAAGACAGAATCTCTGGTGTTGAAGACATGGTAGAAGAAATAGATTCATCAGTCAAAAAAAATTTCTGAACTCTCATCCAATAACTGATGGAAGTGGATGCAGAGATCCTTGGCCAGGCCCCAGGTGGAGCTCCAGGTATCCAACTGTCAAGAAGGAGGAGGGACTATAAGAGCGTGAATTGTTGTATCCAAGATTGCAAAAAGCACAGGGACAAATAGGGAATTGAATGGAAGCACATGAATTATGAACCAATGGCTGTGGAGCCTCCAGCTGGATCAGGCCCTCTGGATAAGTGAGACAATTGAATAGCTTGATCTGTTTGGGAGGCTCCTAGGCTGTGGGACTGGGACCTGTCCTTGGTGCATGAGCTGGCTGTTTGGAACCTTGGGCTTACACAAGGACAGATGCTCAGCCTGGAAGGGGAGGAATGGACCTGCCTGTACTGAATCCACCAGTTTTAAATGAGACCCCACAGGTATCTTGGTCCTGGAGGACATGGGAATGGAGGGGCGGCTGGGGGGAGGTGGGGGTGGTTTTGGGAGGTGGAGGGCAGGGGAACCTATGGCTGGTGTATAAAATTAAAACACATAATAATAAAAAATAAATAAAAATTTTAAAAAACGTTAAAGCCAACAAAGTCAGAAACCGAAATGTCCAAGAAATTTGGGACACCATGAAAAGACCAAACCTCCCAATGATAGGGTTAGAGGAAAGAGAAGAATACCAAGTCAAAGGCACAGAAAATTTATTTAACAACATAATAGAAGAAAACTTGACAAACTTCAAGAGGAAAGTGCCTATGAAGATAAAAGAAGCCTATAGAACACCAAACAGACTAGAGCCCCCCAAAAAAGTCTCCTTGCCACATAATAATAAACAGCTAAATATATAGAATAAAGAAAGAATATTTAGAGCAACAAAGGAAAAAGTCCAAGTGACTTATAAAGGAAAACCCATCAGAATAACACCCAATTTCTCAATGGAGACTTTGAAAGCCAAAGGACCTGGACAGATATAATGCAGACACTAAGAGACCAAGGATGCCAGCCTAGACTAATATACCCAGCAAATTTTAATCATCATAGATGGAGTGAACAAGACATTCCAAGACAAAAACAGATTTAAACAATACTTATCCACAAACCTAGCCCTACAGAAAGCACTAGAAGGAAAATTCCAACATAAGGAAGTCAGATACACCCTCAAAAACACTGGCAATAGATAACACCACGGAAGTAAACCCCAAAAGAGAAGTACACACACGCTACCACAAAAAATCAGGAATGAAAAATCAGTCATTAATATCTCTTAATATCAATTGGTTTAATTCACCTATAAAAAGACACAGACTAAAAGAATGGATATGAAAGCAGGACCCATCTTTCTGCTGCATACAAGAAACACACCTCAAATTCAAAGATAGACACTACCTAAGGTAAAAAGGCTGGGAAAAGACTTTCCAATCAAATGGTCTTAAGAAGCAAGCTGGTGTAACCATCTTAATGTCCAGCAAAATAGACTTCAAACTAAAATCAATCAAAAGAGATGATGAAGGACATTACATACTCATCACAGGAAAGATATACCAAGATGAAATTGCAATTCTGAAAATTTGTGCCCCCAAACACAAGGGCACCCTCATATGTAAATGAAATTATTACTAAATCTTAAAAAACATATAAAATCCCACACATTAATAGTGGGAGATTTCAACACCCCACTTTCACCTCTGGACATATCTGCCAAATTGAAACTTAACAGAAAAATAATGGACTTAACTGATAGTATGACTCAAATGGACTTAGTTGATATCGACAGGACATTCCACCCAAACAAAAAAAGAATATACCTTCTTTTCAGCACCCCATGCAACCTTCTCTAAAATCAATCACATACTTGGCCACAAAGCAAATCTCAACAGATACAAAACAATTGGAATTACCTCCTGCATTCTATAGGACCACCATGGCTTAAAGACAGATTTCAACAACAACAACAACAAAAAATACAGAAAACCTGCAATTTCATGGAAACTGAATAATGCTCAACTGAATCAGCAATAGGTTAAGGAAGAAATAAAGTAAGAAATTAAAGACTTCCCAGAGATCAGTGAAAATGAATACACCACATACCCAAACTTATGGGACATTATGAAAGCAGTGCTAAGAGGAAATTCATAGCACTAAATGTCCACATAAAGAATTTGGAGAAATCTCACATTAGTGACTTGACAGCACACCTGAAAGCTCTTGAACAGGAAGAAGCAAAGTCTCCCAGGAAGAACAGACGCCAGGAAATTATCAAATTGAGAGCTAGAATCAATAGAATAGAAACAAAGAGAACAATACAAAAAAATTAATGAAACAAACAGTTGGTTCTTTTAGAAAATCAAGAAGATAGGCAAGCCCTTATCCAAACTAACCAAAAGACAGGGAGACAGCATCCAAATGAACAAAATCAAAAATGAAAAGGGGGACATATCAACAGACAATGAGGAAATCCAGAGAATCTTCAGATCATACTTGAAAAAC
The DNA here is from genome assembly GCA_949786405.1 of Onychomys arenicola. Classification (NCBI taxonomy): domain Eukaryota; kingdom Metazoa; phylum Chordata; class Mammalia; order Rodentia; family Cricetidae; genus Onychomys; species Onychomys arenicola. The sequence continues at coordinate 15,755,283 of OX460347.1, forward strand.
CTCTACTCCACAAAACTGGAAAATCTAAAAAAATGATAATTTTCTGGATAGGTACCACATACCTAAGTTAAATCAAAACCAGATAAACTATTTAAATAGTCCAATAACCCCTAAGGAAATAGAATCAATGATTAAAAGTCTCCCCCAAAAAAAGCCCAAAACCAGATTGCAGGGGCAGGGTTGGGAGGTGGGAGGACAAGGGAACCCATGGCTTATATGTAAATTTAAATTAAATTTAAAAAAAAGTATAAAAAGAAAAGAAAATGCTTCTCAATGTGACAATCAATTCACCACCTGACAATGTTACCACTGTGTAACAGAAATAATTGCAGTTAGGTCAGAATCACCTGTCTATTTCCTGTGGCCCACTCTATCATGTCTTCATATAAATGGAGCTGTTGACCATGTGGAAAATATGGACTATACTCTCCTATCTTCACCTTAAATCCAAATCCATTTGGGAAATTCCAAATCTGCAAAATGTCATACTCTGCCTGCAGGTTTTCTTTCTGGTTCATACTCACTGTTTCTCCAACAGGATTAGTGAAGTGAGTCTTCCTCAGAAAGGAATGCAGCTGAAAGAGAGACAGCATTCTATAAAGTGTGTGGCATTCCTTGATGTCAGAAAACATATACTTATTTCTTCTTAAAAGCAATGTTATTGAAGGAGTCCAGGGGAGAAATACAATAAAAGTAAGTGGATAAATGAAAGTATCATAACATTCCTGGAATTAAAGTTCTTTCAGAGGAAACCACCAAAAAGAAACCCAGACATACGTACAGATACCAAACATTGATATGAAAAAATGCACACAGAGAGAATGAGAGAAAGACACATGGACAGAGAAAGAGACTCACATCCATATAGACTTACATATATCATACAGCTACATATGATATACACACACTTACATATACATATACATATACATGCTAGACACACACCTGAAAATACTGTTATAAACAGACAAACACAAGAACACAAGCAGACACACAGAAACAGAGATCTGCAAACACACAGGCTCACACACAAATGCACACTTTTATAGACAAATACACACAAGAAGATACACACAGATAGAAGCACACATACAGAAAGCCATTGACACAGAAAAATTTTTGCTCCCATCCAAAGAGATTTTGACAGACAAATATACAGATAGACACAGAGAAACACAGATACACAAATGTGCATGAAGTATGCAAAACACACAAATGGTCACAAGCAGACAAATATAATGAAAAAACACACACAGGAAGATATTTACAGAAACAATCTCCCAGAAAGAAAGGCACTGACATTTTATTCTCAGTTCCACCGACAGATAGATATGCAGATAGAGAGAAACGCATATATAAACATCAACACAAATATACACAAAGAAACATACACCCATACTCAGTGTGAACCATACATTCACACATATAAATACACATGTATGTTCTGAAATGAATTGTAGCACTCTTTCCAGTGTAATTACTCTCAGAGTGCCAAAGGAGTTACCCAGAGCCTAAGGTGGAACAGAATCTGTTGAGACCCCTTCTAAAAACCATCTGAACACTGATTACCACATATTTGACCATTGATGAACAAGGGCTCTTCTTCTTTCCATGGAGAGCATTAATGAGGAAGGACTGTTATGTTTCCAGTGGTAGAGCAGGGACAATGATGATATTCAGATGCTCTGTAAAATAATTACTAGTATTCTTTGATAAATTGTGTCTTCCATTCCATTGCTTTTGCATTAAGATTTATGCAACCTCAAGATTAAGTTCTTACTAGGAAAATTTTTTTGTGAAATATGTCTATTTTATAAAACATTTACTAATATAGTAAATCAGGGCATCTGACAGACTCTACGGCTATGATATTGATGACACAACATTTCATCCAATAGAAGAAGCACTACCTTCAAGCAGTTAGGATAGTGTCCTTTCCCATCATCCACTTGTTGCAGAAGCATCTCATGAACAGCATGGGCCACAGTGTACACAGCATTATATATGTCATAACTGTCATCACTAAAAGCCATTTCAAAAGTCTGTCTCATTAGCCACTGCTGTGAAGCATTGGATGAACACTTCTTCAGTGTCTTACATTTAGAAGCCGAGACCTCACAGTTAAAGGTCATCCATCCAAGCTCTGTGAGGTATTCATCTGTGTATTTGAGAGGGTTCAGTGTCTGGACAAATTTTTTAAAACCTGAAATCTCAGAATGGTGGTGTATAAAGGCTAGTGTCCCATGGGATGAGTCAAGTGTTAAGTCTCCCTTACTTATCGAGATATCCCACTGTGAGGTGGTCACCCATATTCTCTGTAAACCTAGAGATTCCCACATTCTAAAGTTCAAAGCAACAGTACTGTCTGTGTCACCATAAATGATAACTGTATTTGTGGATGATGTCATGATTTGGTTATGATACAGCTTGGCTCTTGACAGGTATAAATGCATGTTGACTGGGATCATGCTCACAAAGGCAAAGCAGACTGTATTTTTTTCCATCTCACTTCTCAAATGTGATAGAAATTGGGCACCCTCATCATTGTCTGAGATGGCCAGTCCTATCCAGTTCCAGTTGAAGTGAAGCATCAAAGAAACCATGGCCAGTGGTAGAGCTGTGTCCTTGGGGGCCATCTGATACAGATAGGGAAATTTTTCACGATCACTCAGGATAGGATGGAAAGGTCCATAGGTAAGCTGGAGGGTCTAGGACACATGGGGGAAGCATGAGGTTGCATGCACACTTAAGAACTTGTAAACAAACTTTCAGCTAAGAGTTCTATAATATCCTCTTACCTGTTACTTCTTTCCTCATCTCAATTTCAAAAAAGGAAATGAAGCCCTATCAAGTCTCTGAAAAGAACCCTTGAACCACATTGTTTGAAATAAATGTGTGGCTAGTATCTTCCTTACACACATCTTAGCATCTGGGAGTGGTACCAACAGAGTTACATTTTTTTCTTTTTTTATTTATTATATTTGTGTTTTAATTTTGCACATCAGCAATGGGTTCCCCGTCCTCCTCCCTCCTACCCCTGATCCCACCTTCCCCCTTCCCCCCAGCTATTCCCCTGCTCAGCCTGGAAGGAGGGGAATGGACCTGCCTGTACTGAATCCACCAGGTTGAATTGAATCTCCAGGGGATACTTGGCCCTGGAGAAGATAGGAACAGAGTCACATGTTCTTGAAACCCATACCACAAATGTCTTACCTGTTGAGATCTGTAGGGGTCCAGGCATGTCCCAAACTTTGCTGATGTTGCCCAGTGTGGTCCACTCAGCACCAATATACACACAGTCTCTTTATTACAATTATAATTAGGGAGAAAATATTGATTTTCTTCAGATAAAGGCATGAGACTGTATAATTCTGACACAGTCTTACAGCCTCCTTCAGGGAACTCAAATATAAGTGACGTATTTGGCAAAAGATCAGTGTTCCTATTGACTTCATCCAGGGAAAAAGCTAAGGCCAATGGAAAGTATTTGTTTTCAGTTGATGTTCTGTAAAAGGGTATGGTGTTTATTATGGACAGAGATTTACAGATAATCCTTTGTAGTCAATAGCAGGACCAACCTGAAGTGGATGGTATTCCCAACCACCCCCAAATTCTGAAACAAATGGCCAGTGCTGTGAGGTTGGAATGACGTAAGAAGCTGGAAGCTTACAATAGCTTTTAAATTTCATGAGAGTATTCTCCCATAAGTAACATGAGCCATTGGCATCTTCCATAGATAGTAGTGTCCATTTCTTCTTTGAGAGTCCTTACTTAGCAGATAAAGACAAAGATACAGGCTTTATCCAAACAGCAATCCTGATAATGTCTTCATTTTGGAATTATCAAGCAATATGAAAAATACCTGTGATTTGTGAACCAATGAGACTTTGATATTTCCTTTTGATTTTAACTGAATTGGCTAAGGCAGTCAAATAATATCTTATGAGCCCACAATAGTTTGCACATTTGGTTCTTGTGCTTACAAATTTTTATAATCAGTGGGAAATCTAGTTAACATATACCCTAATATCTATTTTCCCTTGTTCTTTTATTATTCTGGTTTATTTAACTCAGGTGTAAAATCTTTGTTTTAGAGATTTGTTTTTTAAATAAATGTAACTACCAGAGATGCATTTGCTAAAGATATATGTCACCATTCACCTGTGTGTCTGGACAGGATTAATGCTTACATGGGCCATAAGTGGGGAATGGATGATATGCTTTTGAATGATACTTTGCTCTAGAGCACACTAGCCTGAAATGTATGGGGATATACCTGCTGCAGGTCCTGAGCACAGAGATTAAGGGCATTTACTACCTCCCCAGTATCGTTCACCTATTTTATGTTTACACAGGCAAGCCATTCATTCATACTTGGTATATCAGATCAACCTGATTTTTTCTAGAAAACGTCTCATGACTACCTTTCCACTTATACTAACACAAAATTCGCATCCTACTGAAGTTTGGATATGCCAGTAATAAATCTTTATAAAATAGAAGATTGTAAATTGTAAAATGTATGAAAGAATGTTTATGAGGATATTTTTTGTAATAAAAATGAGTAATATTCAGTTGGGGGTGAACAATACCAACTTCTGTTTCTGTTTATGAGAAGAATAATAACTTATGTTTCTTTATAGTCAATTCACATCATCTGACCAATAAATATCAAACATAATCTTTCATTTGAAATTATTTACTCAGAGTTAAATGCAGTCTCATTTTCACTTAGAAACTGTACCACTGCTTTTCTTGATATATAAAAATAAGATTTACCTGTACATTTTAAAATAAAAATTATTTTAATATCTCTTTATAACAACACAGAGAAATATAATTGAAATTTTCAGGATTCCACAACAGGAATTTGGAACCAGAAGTTGTGAAGGTCAAACACTTACTCTTGCATAATAAACAGTCAGAAACATCAAGTACCTGAGCCGTTAGAGTGGGCCAGTGAACTGAAGTTGTATTTGATAACTGCCATCAACAATCTACAGAATGAAATGTGCATTATGACCATTTATACAAACTATGCAGATACAATAAGCAAAATTACAGAAAATAAGCATAGGAGGTAATTGGGATGTAAGTGTCAGAGAATAAACAATTTAAATATAAAGAAAGAAAACACATGTTTCTTAAATAATGGCAAAGATGTGCAAATAGGTAACTTCTCTAACCCTGTTCTCAAGTGTTACCAAGTATCTCTTATCACAGCTGTCTCTCAGGAAAGTGACAAGGGAAACGACAGCCCCACTTTTCAAAGAAATTAAACACATCGTTTACACTCCATAAATTCCTTATTTACTAAATAGAGAGTGAAGAACTCAACTCTGAAATTAAAGGCCAGGGGTTGTACATGTATGTAAGTTAAGCATGGAGGAATAGGAAAACATGATGTTCACAATGAATATGTCTGCTACTTTCGTTCTCAATGAGGCTTCAGAAGACATAATGTAAGCACATTCAGAGCATCAGAAATAGTAACTGTACATCTGTGTGAAAAACACTCTGCAGCTAAGTGTGCCACAAATATTAGTTGCCCTAGCTCATGCATTAGGATCTAAATAGTAATGGAATGATCATTAGCTGACTCTACTCTATGGCTGTTTACTTGTACCCTGTTAGGATGATACTAATTGAAATAGCATTGTAGTCCATTTGATTAGTCATCACATGCAACTGTGCATCGAAAACATTAAAGAGGAGGGCTATATGAGATAGAACAAGGTAGAATCCTTTCTTAACTCAGTTTCCAGCCTTGTAAGTTGGAGTTGTAACTGAGAAAACACTCTGAACAAAATAAAATTAGAAAAATAGCATTGAGTATGTAAAATAATTTTGGGTGTTTGTTAATGTGCAGATTTGAAAAATGGGGGAGAAGATTCAAAGCTTTGCTCTGATCCTCATCTTCTATCCCTCATGAAATATTGATGATGATATTTCATAAGACATACAAAGAAAGTAATGTATATTTTACTCACTCATAGGAGGGCACTAGATGTAAAACAAAAGATGACTAGACTTCTACTCACAACTCCAGGGAGCCTACCTAGAAAACAGGACCCTAAGAAAGACACAGGGATTGCCCAATGAAGAGAAATGGATAAGATCTACATGAGCAAACTGGAAGTGAGGGGGGTAATGAAGGGCAAGATTTGAGGGAAAGGGAGCTTAGGGGAGCGGGAGATCCCAGCTGGATCAAGAACAGAGAGGGATAAAAAGGAAAATGAGACCATGATAAATGAAGACCACATGGGAATAGGAAGAAGCAAAGTGCTAGAGAGGTCCCCAGATATCCACAAAAATACCTCCACAACAGACTATTGGCAATGGTCAAGAGAAAGCTGAACTGACCTGCTCTGGTGATGGGATGGCAAAACATCCTAACTGTCATGCTAGAACTCTCATCCAATAACTGATGAAAGCAGATGCAGACATCCAGGGCCACACCCCAGGTGGAGCTACAGGAGTCCAATTGGTGAGACAGAGGGGGGATTGTATGATAGAGAATTATTGAGACCATGATTGGAAAAAGTCCAGGGACAAATAGTCAAACTAGTGGAAACACATGAACTATGAACCAACAACTAAGGAGCCCCCAACTGGATAAGGCCCTCTGGATAATTGAGACAGTTGATTAATTTGAATGGTTTGGGATCTCCCTGGTTGTGGAACTGGGACCTGTCCCAGTGCATGAGTGCATGAGCTGGTTGTTTGGAACATGGGGCCTATGCAGGTAAACTTTGCTCAGCATGGGTGAAGGAAGGAGGGGACTGGACCTGCCTCAATTGAATCTAGCAGGCTGAGCTGAATCCCTAGGGCAGTCCTTGCCCTGGAGGTGATGGGAATGGGGGGTGGCCTGGGGGAATGGGGCCTGGAGGAGGGAGGACAGTGGAATCTGTGGTTGGTATGTAAAACTAAATTAAATTATAAAATGTAAAACATTGTTGAAATTCTCTTTTTCCACTGGACACAGAACTGCTACAAGGGAGAAGACACAACCTGTCACCAAGTTTCCATCCTTGTCTTCATTCTACTTTCTTTTCCAGGGTCATCTGAGATGAATGAAACTGGACACAAGAAGTGGAATGCTCATGAGCAAGAAGAAGAAAGTCAAAATGAACATATTTGTCCAGCTGTATGCCTGAGCAGTGTCATTTGTGACCAACCATGCAGATAAGCACATCAAACCAACATCTATGTATCCCCATTTGCTTCCATTTCTGTGAACGGAGAAGAGACTCCTGTGCATTTTTTATTCTTTCTGTGTTTGCTGGTGTTTTCTCACTCCTTGAACAATCACTGACACTTTCTTCTCTGTGGCTCTTCATCTGATGCCTTCAGTCCATGTGATTAAATTTGGTTGATAAATATATATGAGGAGAGTTCAGGTAGTTTTCTGACATCACTCATATTTGTGAAAATTAATGCCCCTGGTAGGATGAAGTCTTTGGAAAATTAGGGACCATGATTGCCTCATCAGTCCATTAATGTTAATGCCTTTAGATGGGTTGTCAGGGAATTTAAGAGATGATCCACAATGAGACATGCATTATTAGTTAAGGAGGACTCAAAAAGTCAGAACTGATGGTTACATAGTGGGCATTGTATCACAACATTGTTGTCAGAGTAAAGCAACTTCATATTTGGAGGAACTGAGTTCCAAACAACATGTAGAGTGGGCCCTAGGCTACAAAAGTGACAGGTACAGAATAGTTAGCGTATTTTGTGTTACTGTTTTCTTTAGAACCAGTAATCAGGCCTTATTCAGAAATTCCATGAATTCTGCTATTCCAAAACTATCCAGCTCATCAAAAAAAAATCACAGTTCATTTGTACATTTTACATTGTTGATTTTTAAATATTCAACAAGACCCAGAGAGAACACCCAACCACTGTTCTTCATTTAATATACTATATAAGACTTATCACTTCTCCTCCTCCCAATCAAACAGTAGTAATGAAAAGACAAGCTGAATATTTGATTTCTAAAACATAATATTCCTTCCTGATTCTTTTGTCTCACAGTTCAATACCTTGCGATATCCCATTTCTTGTTCTTTATCTTTGATTTCACACATTGTTTTGGCTCATTTCGCAATTCAGTAGTGGCTGCAAAGAAGATTATTTTGAGTATCTTATGAGCAAATAGAATCTGGGATGTGACCTCCTTATACCATTTTCCTAGTCATCTACATAGTCTGCATTCTAGGACATGTGAGAGTGTTCTGAGGAGTATGGAATGATGATGTTCTGTCAGTGGACATGGACTGCAGAGAAAGTAGGAAGATATGGGGCAAGCCTTTGCCATGTGTGGTGATATGTCTTATTTAGTATTTGAGATGAGGTAAATGGGACTACTGTCCTATTCTAGATCTTATTGTATATTCAAATAGAAATATTTAAAATGTATGTGACCTCTGGTCCTACAATGAGCTATCCTTGGGTCCTAAGATGTGGATATGGAGGAATGTGAAACAAGATTCTTTCATATGAAGACAGAACAAATTCACCTTTCTTAGAGATTGTAAATCAAAATTCCAGTGGTTTAGATTCCAGTGATTCCAATTTTGTTTCTGATGTAATAATGATTTTTACTTAACATACATCATAAATGGTTTTATTATGGCCATTAATACATGTATAGCATGCTGTTTGTTGGTATTTGCCCCTCTGTCACCCACACCTATTGCTCACATAAACACTGATTTCATTTCTTAGTTAGAACACCTTTATTTTCAATTTATTATGTATGTGTGCTTCTTTAATTTATGAGACATGTGTGATGATTTCTTCATTCTTACTTCACATAGAATTCCTGTCCCAGTGCCTTTAGGCCTACTGTTCTCAAATAATACCTCTCCTTCTTTCTTCATGTAAAAATATATGTATATGTCTATTTATGCACACCCAAATGTCTCTCTAGACACATTGTGACCAGTAGGAGCTGTGAAAAATCTGAATTTCCAGTATGTCTCTTTAGTTATTATGACATCCTAAACCATCCCCAATTCCTGCTAATGGCATCATCTATGTATTTCAGATTGGGGACAATTTCACTAAGTGTATATTAATCCTGTGAGACTTTGATCTGAATTTGAATATGCCTAAGAGCATTCTGTACCCAGTAATCACATTTGTTAATTTTCATCACTGGTTTAATCATTTGTGAATTATTTGTAAGCTATTTATTTAAAGTTCTCTAAAATCAATGTGTATAGTATAGTTAAAAATCAGTTGGCCAGATGGTAGTGGCACACTACTTTAAACCCAGCACTCTGGAGGCATAGGCAAGTGGATCTCTGTTAGTTCAAGGGCAGCCTGTTCTATAGCATGTGTTTCAAATTATAATTTGATGAATATATAATTAAATTATATATTTAATTGTGGTAGTTAATGAAATGAAAGATTTAAAATTCTATGAATGAATTGGAAATGGCAATAATGAATCTTTGTTTATATGAAATAAAAACAAAATTTTATGGTAAGTATTTTCTTTATTTCCTCTTCTGTTGAAGGACATCAAGGTTGATTCCATATTTTCTGTATTCTGAATAATGCTGAAATAAACATGGGCAGACAAGTGTCTATGTGCTGTGCTGACTTATCTACTTTCAGAAAGTTCTATAGATGGTGTGGATGGACCTTAAGATACTGCTACATTTACTGACTGAATTACATATATGTGCTTACCACATTGAGGACCTTAGTTTCTATTCATACTAAAAACAATGATGAGAATTCCCACAACTCCTACATGTAGTAGGAATCTTAAAAGGTACTTGTTAATGAAATCAAACCTGAGGCCAGTTATTTGAGTGAATGCTGGAAGATCAGAGAAGCAGAACAAGCCACAACTTTCTCATGTCGACAGTTCCTCAGCTGATCCTGTTTCCTCAGGCTGCAAGCTTCTGAGTCCTCATAACAATGGCTCTCAGCTGAACTGTGCTGCTCCAAAGCCTGAATACTTTGCCAGCCAAAATGCTTAACTAACTAAATACTTAACTAACCACATGCTTTACTCCTCAGTTCCTGGTCCTCACACCTTATATACTTTCTCTTTCTGCCCCCACTCCCTGGGATAAAAGGTGTGGGTCACCATGCTTAGCTGTTTCTAAAGTGGCCTTGAACTCAGAGATCCACCTGGCTCTGCCTCCCAAGTGCTGGGATTAAAGGCGTGCACCACCACCTCCCAACTTCTGCTATGGCTTACTCTTCCCATTTTCTAGCCACCATTTTTGGCTTTTTTCTGGTGGCTGTCTGTTCTCTGACCCCAGATATGTTTATTTCGGGAAACACACAATATTTCAGGGAACACAATACCCACCACACCTACATGCTCGATAGTTTATTTTGTCTTTTTTAGCTGTTCATTCTCACTGTAAAGTTGGATATTTTAACTATGGTTTTCCATTATTACAGCTAAAACATTTGAATGTACTTTCACACTCACATTGTCTTATATGATCTTAAAAAGGAAGTAAAAAATACTAGTTATAAAGAAGTCAGCATTATTAATTTTTAGTGTTGGCCATATACTTGTTGTAAGCTGCATTCATCATGTTGATGCAGGTCCCTTACATACCTATTCTGTTCAGGATTTTTATGATGAAATGGTGTTGGATTTTGTCATCTAATGAGATCATCATGTGTTCTTCCTTCTTTTAAATTGTATATCTGATATTGAGTTAAGTCTGGTAGGAAGATCTGTCTAACAAACTATCCATTTGTTTTAGATTTTCCAATTTGGTGGAGTACAGGCTACGAAAATATGTTGCTAGGATTCTCTGGATTTCTTTGGTGTCTACTCTTTGCACCCCTTTAATTTCTCATTTATTTTTCAATTTATTAATTTTTAATAAACAGAATATACTCTCTGTTTCTTTTAGTTAGAATAGGTAAGGATATTTTTATACTGCTAACTTACTCCAAGAATCAGCTCTTTGTCTCATTGATTCTTATTTTTTGCACTTTGATTCTTTTTTATTGATTTCAAACATATGTATGATTATATTTTCCTTTCCACTCCTCTGGGGAAAATGGTGTGGGACAGAGAAAAACCAATATTTTTATTTAAATCAGGTTGATTATAAATGTGATCTTTCTAAAGAAAAAAAGGGGATATGATATACATATAATAGGATGAAAGGGTAGATTAATGAACTTACTTCTAAAGAGCAGCAACTCATTTAAAATGTTTTACATTGGTATAGATTTTAGTCTATTGATACAAACTTAAAGTTAATTTTGTTATACTGTGTGTATATTTCTACTTTTGTTTAAAGCATTATATTTGTACAGCTCATTTAAAATTGTAATGGATAATTAGAAATAGATTAATAATTAGTCATGTATGATAATCATACTCGTAGTCATGTTAGTTAAGTCTTCTAGGTATACACAGAGATATTTCAGATAGATAGGTAATCTTCAAATACTTCAAAGACCTACAGAATATTGCATTTTAAATATTTTTAAAATTTAGACTTTCTGGACAGTGAGACATGTCTGCTCCTGGCAGCACCGGATTTACTTCCGAGAGGAGGATGGGCATTGAAGACACTTCATATGGAGTTTATCTTCACCTTGGTAAAAAAATAGCCATTTGGGCAAGAAACTGCTCTTGCCTGGACTGCTTGATCAACTGGACATGCAGGACCCATACAGAGGTGACCACTGAACTTTGCTTGACAACATGGTCCTTCAAGTTCCTGCTTTGCAGAGGAAACTGCCAGACATTCTACAGGACACTGAGAGAAGTGACCGAGAGACTCTCGCCCTGTGGGCTGACAACAAATGCCCCAACTTTACAAAAGGAACATTAGGTGACTGTCCAGGCTGCCAGCTGTCTCTGTCTACCCTACAAGACTCCTGAAAGTTGCTTGTATCCTTCTCGCATTTCTCAGGTAATATTATATCCTTCTGAGGTCTTTGATGTGGTTGAAGACTAGATAGTTATAATTTTCTCAATTATGATAAAAGATGAATTTGATATAAAACCTTAGACTCACAAATAAAAGATAGATAGGATATCTTCTTTAATAATGTAACTGTAATTGCTTGGTAATTGTTTTGTTATATGTAATTTTATATGTAAAGAAAGAAAAAGAAAAGGGGAAGTGCTGTGGATATCGCTCTGTATAAATAAAATGCTGTTTGGTCAGTGGCCAGGCAGGAAGTATAGGTTGGACAAGAGAGATAAGAATTCTGGGAGATGGAAGGCTGGGGGAAGAGACACTGCCATGAGAAAAAAGACATAAGGTACTGTTAAGCCCCGAGCTATGTGGCAAAGTATAGATTAATAGAAATGGGTTAATTTATTATTATTACTATTATTTTTTTGTTTTTGTTTTTGGAGACAGGGTTTTTCTGTGTAGCTTTTCGCCTTTCCTGGAACTCACTCTGTAGACCAGGCTGACCTCAAACTCACAGAGATCTGCCTGCCTCTGCCTCCCGAGTGCTGAGATTAAAGGCATGTGCCACCACTGCCCGGCTGAAATGGGTTAATTTAAGATAGAAAAAATCGGTAACAAGAAGCTTGCCACAGCCATACAGTTTGTAATAATGTAAGTCTCTGTGTGCTTACTTGGTTGGTTCAGAGCGTCTATGGGCCTGGCGGGGGAGAGAGATTTGTCCTGACTGTGGTCCAGGCAGGAAAACTCTAGCTACAGGTAAATTTAATCCTTTTTTGCAACAGACTTTAAGCATTTTGTAAAGTTGTTAGTGTGTGATCTCTCCAGTGTTTTTATGTAGGCAATTAGTGCTGTGAACTTTCCTCTTAGTAACACTTTTATCTTGAGGCCCACAATTTTGGGTATGCCGTATATCCATATTCACTGAAGTGTAGGATGTCATTTTTTTTTATTTGTCCCTATGTACTTTTCATTCACTAGAGAGTTATTTGGTTTCCATGCATATTATGAATTCTGTTACTGTTGTTTATATCTAGATTTAAGTTGTGATGGCCTGATATGTTGTAGAAAGTTATTTCAATTTTCCTCTATCTGTTGAGACTTGCTTTGTTTCTGAGAATGTAGTTAATTTTTGGAGAAAGTACCATGATGCACATAGAAGGTATATTCCTTTGGGTTTTGGTGCAATGTTCCACAAATATCTGTTAGGACTATTTTGTTTACAACATTTGTTAATGCCAGTATTTCTCCTTTAAGTTTTGTCTGGATCACCTATATATTGTTGGGAATTGGCAATTGATTCTCCCCCTATCAATGTGTATGTTCAATACATGATTTAAGAAGTATTGGTGTTCCCCTGATGAAATTTGACCACCTTGTCTGGGGAGTATAGATGTTAAGAACTGAATCAGGCACCAGTGGGGCAAGCCTTTAATCCCAGTACTTGGGAGGCAAACCCAGGCAGATATCTATGAGTTCAAGGCTAGCCTTGTCTACAGAGTGAGAACCTGGCCATCTCAAGAACTTCACAGAGAAACCCTGTCTCAAAAAAACATATTGAAATGTCATTTTTCCTTTGACAAATATGCAGTGACTTTCCTAACACTTTTGACTAGGTTTGAAGTACTTTTTGTCAAATATTAAAATGTCTACACAACCTTGCTTCTTATGTACATTTCCTTGAAATAACTTAATCCAACAATTTATCCTGAGGTAATGTCTTTCCTTCCTCTTGAGGTGTGTTTATTGCATGTAGCAAAAAGATGAATCCTGTTAAATAACTGGTATGAAATCAATTACTATTTATGTAGGCAGTTAGTGACATAAACTTGCCTCTTACAAAGGCTATTAGTATATCTAATGTGCTTTGTGAACTGTGTGTTCATTTTACTGAATTCTAGAATGTGTTAAATGGCTTTTTTCTATTTTGATCCATTTTTAATTCATTAGGGAATTGTTAAGTTTCTATGATATTGTATGCGTCATGTTGTTGCTCTTCTTTTTATATCCAGACTTAATCCATGATCATCTGACAAAATGCAGCAAGTTTTTTGTAATATTCATATATGTGTTGTGAATTGATTTATGTCTAAGTATATCATTAATTTTGGAGAAAGGTTTTTGAAGTGCCAAGAGGAATGCATAATTTTTTTGGTTGTGTGAAATGTTCTGTACAATCATTTATGATTATTTGTTTTACAAACTATATTAGTTCCAGTATATTTCTGTTTATCTATTGTGTGACTGATCTGACCATTGTTAAAAGTGGGGTGTTGAAGTCCCCCACTATAAGTGTATGAAGGTCAATACGTGAAACTATAATTATAATTATTTTGCAAACCTGGGTTCCCTTGTTTTGAGGCCATACATGTTAAGTATTCAAATATCATCTTGGTGGGCATTTCTCCTGATGAGTATGTAGTGTCTATTCCAAATTCTTCAGATTACTTTTTATTTGAATTTCTATATTGATTTATATTAAAGTGAATGCAAGGGTTGTTTTTTAGGTTCATTTTCTAGGAATATCTTTTTGCAAGCTTTTAACCTAGGGATGTTGAACCTGGACATTGAGGATTCTTTATTGGATTCTATAAACAGATGAGTCATATTTTTACATCCATTCTGTTATTCTGAGTCTTTTTGTTGGTAATTTGAAGCCATTCCTATAGAGAGATAGGAATGAACAATGAGTGTTGATTTCTGTTAATTTGATTTTGTCCTTGTAGTTTTGGAGGTTGTGTGTTGCTTGGTAGAAAATTTTTGCCATCATGACAGAAATGTCAATTGAGGTTCTCATGTAAAATATATTTTTTAGATAAGTGGGAGCTGAAACTTATTAATCAAGATAGGCCATGTGGAGGAATCTGAAGGGTTCTATTGAAGAAAGGAAAACAAAGAAAAAGAAATTTAGCTCAGTGTTAGAGCACTTGCCTAGCAATTCAAGGACCTGCTCTGAAAAAAAAAGAAAAAAGGAAAAGAAAATGAAGAAAGGAAAGCAGGTTTTCCTCACTTATATGTCTTTGTCACATAGGAATGCATTAGAGAGTCAGGAAAGTGCAACACAAAATATCTGTTTCAAAACTGAGGATGGTAGTATGCGATTTGACTGGGAAGAATGGAAGGAGAGGTGAATATCTGTGGATAGCCCATCCGCTTCTCTGGCTACTGTGTACTGAGTGTTTCATAGGTATAGTTGTTCAGGTTGTATGACTGTGATAAAAATCATAGAGAAGGGAATGGGGAAGATCGTTGTGATCCACTGGAGAAGTTGATGTGGCTGGCTGAAGCAGGTAGTTGTCTACAGAGCTGGGTTTATATATGATATGGCATTGCATTTTTTGTAGAGCTGAAGGAAAGGTGAACGTCTGCAGATAGCTTTTATTTTTCCCTGGCTGGAGTGGGCTGTGAGTACCCAGGAAATTTCTTCTGGAAATTGTGACTACATTAATGCAATGAGTGATAGGAACAAGGTCAGAAAACAGGAATATAAGATATGGAGTAGAGAATCTAAATCATTGAGATACAAGAGACAAAATAGATACAATTATCAAAGGAAATGTTAAATCTAAAAAAAATCCTTGACACAAAACATCCATAAACACTTGAGAAGTCCCAACATAAGAATAATAGGAATAGAGGAATGATAAGAATCCCATCACAAATGCCCAAAATATATTTTTCCCAAAAATCATAGTTTTCCTAACATAGAAAGGAAAAGGCTGCAAAGGTACAATAAAGTTTAAAAAACACCAAATAGATTGTAATGGAAAAAGGATGCCTTCAGAATATAATCAAAATTTCAATATACAGAAAAAAAACAATATTAAATGATATGAGGAAAAAGGTGAAGTAACATATAGATGTAGAACTATCTGAATTTCATCTGACTTTTTAATGGAGGCTATAAAAACCATAACGATGTGGTCAGTTGTCCTGCAGATGCTAAGAGAGCACAGATGTCAGCCCATACCACTATACCCATGTAGTGGGTAGACATCCCAGTCTTGGCCTAGAAGTTCCAACCCCCGTTGAGCCTTTGGTAATGGTCATGCCCTCAAGGCAGGGCTGAGGGAGGATGCTGAAGATCCAGAATTGAGAGGAGAGGCTTCTCTTGGTTCTGGGACCCTGGACACTAGAGGTAGACTGAGCAGAGTTCTCCAGAGAACACTGCCTCACTGCGCCATACTTTTCACAGACCCTGCAACCTATCCCTTCATTTGTAAGTTACCCCACAAAATAAACCTCCCTTTTAACTATGTGGAGTGGCCTTAATAATTTCACAAAAAAACCAGAAAAACTTTCAATCTTTATGCAAGGACACAAGGGGATACTCCATGATGTATCAAATTTAAACCGTATCTACACACATACAGCACTGCATATGGTAATAGACGGAAATCTCATACAAGAGAAGATAATTTCACCCATGAAAACACAAGAAACAAAATAATCTCTTACCAGCACAATCAGAAGAAGGGAAACACAAACATCACCATCAACAAACTTCAACAACAAAAGAGATATTAACAATCATTTTCATTGATATGTCAGTAGTTTCACACAGACTAAAAGATTGGATATGGAAAGAGTATCTGTCCTTCTAGAAATAATAAATATAACTCAAAATCAAAGATAGTCATCATATCTTCTAATTAATGGCTGGAAATGTTTTTAAGCAAAATGATGTAGAAAACAAGATAGGGAAGCATTTCTGACATCTAAAAAAATACACTTCAAACCCAAGTTAATCAAAGGAGATGAGAATGAATACTACATATTTATATAGGAGAAATCCATACAGATAACATTTCACTTCTCAACATCTATGCTCTAAATGCAAGGTCACTACTATTATTAAAAGAAATCTAACTTTAAAAGAAAGAAAAAGAAATGTGACTAAAACATAAATCACACATTGACTCTTAGACATTGATAGTAGGAGATTTCATTATCCCACTCTCTCCAAAGGACAAGTCATCCAGACAAAAGCAAAGCAGAGTAACAGTTGTGCCAACAGATGTTATAAATGAAAGACCTAACACGTATCTACAGAATATTGCACTCAAACACAAAAGAATATTTCTTTTCAGGATGTCATGGAACTTTTTCCAAAACTGACCAAATACTTGGTCACAAGCAAGTCTCAAACAATGCAAGAATATTTAAACAACCCCTTGCATTCTAACAGACTACCACAGATTATACTCAAGCTTCAACAATAAGAGAAAAAAAAACAGACAGCTTTCAAACTCATGGAAAATGAACTCTCTAATAAATCACTAGGGGATCAAGACAAGAATAAAGAAAATAAAGACTTCATAGAATTAAATGAATATGAATGAAACATACCCCCCCAACTTATTGGACAAAGTGAAAGAGGTGGTAAAATAGGGTTCATTCATCTAGCATTTACAAAATAAATTGGAGAGATCTGACTAACAATGTACAACACACCTGAATGCTCTAATTATGAGGGAAAGAAAGCATATTGAAGAAGAATTGACTCTAGTATAATCAAACCAAAGTCTGTAATCTAGAAGATAGAAAAAAAAGAGAACAGTAAAAAGAGTCAATGAAACAAGATAGATTCTTTGAGAAAATCAAGAAGATAGACAAACCGTTATCCAAACTAACTAAAAGACAGAATATTTAAACTAACATGATCAGAAAAGGAAATGGAGACATAATAAGAGACATCAAATAAATTTGAATAATCATTGGGTCATATTTTCAAAACTTATAATTAACAAAATAATAAAATCAAATAGAAATGGATAATTTTCTCAATAGATGCCTCACACCAAGTTAAAGATCAGCTAAACAATTGCTAAACACACCTCCAACCCTTTAGGAAATGAAAGCTATCTGTCTCAGTCACAGTCTCGCAACAACAACAACAAAAACAGAGAGAGATGGTTTTAGCACACAGTTTTACCAGACATTCTAATAAGAGCTAACACCAGTTTTCTTCAAATTATTCCACAAAATAAAAACAGAAGGAAGACTGCCAACTTCAATTTATGAGGCCATATCACCTTATTCAAAAAACACAAATAATTCAACCATGAAATAGATTTACAAACAAATACCCAGTATGAACATAGAAGAAAATATTCAATAAAATATTTCCAATTGAATCCAAGAACACATGAAAAACATCATCCATGATGACCAAACAGCCTTCATCCCAGAGATTGAACTATGATTCAACATCAGAAAATCTGTCAATGTAATCCACCATATAAAGAAACTGAAAAAAAAAACCCACCATATAATAATCTCATTAGATGTTGAAATAACCTTTAAGAAATATCCAACATCTCTTCATGATAAAAGTCTGGGGGAACATTTTTTTTAAATCTAAGTAGGAAAGTGAGAGGGAATAATGTAATTTGTAAATCAATCTTGGTGTCCAACAACAGAGAATTGTATGAGGTATACAAGCATAAAATTTTTCAGTATTAAAGCCATGAAGTTATTTTTTGTATAGGAAATTAAATGCAACTGGAATAATAATATTAATCATATTAAGCAAATCACAGAATAAAAAACAAATTTTTCCTCTCAAAAAATTCTTGGGGAAAGTAGGAATACAGGGAGCATACTTCAACATAATGAAGGCAATTTACATCAATCCCATAGCCAACATCAAATTAAATGGAAAGAAAGAACTCAAAGTAATCACAATACAATAAGAAACAAGATAAAGCTGTCTATTCTCTTTATATTTATTCAATAAAGTATTTGAAGTTTTAGCAGGAAGATTAAGACTATGGAAGGATATCATTATCAACAACCACATGCACACACACACACACACACACACACACACACACACACACACGCCCACTGCTACACATAGACACACATCATGTAGAAATAAATAAATAATATAGTCACATACTCATTTCTACACACTCAGATACGTGCCCAGACACACAAATAAACATAGTGGCACACATAGACAGAAAGACATATACCTCCTAACAGACACAAGAAAGTTAAACTTACAAAACACATCCACAGGCACACACAAACATGCATAGTCTCAGAAATACATACAGAGTGAGACAGATGCACATACAAACAACTACACAGAGTGACATTGACACAGAAAGATTTATGCCCACATCCAAAGACATACAATACAAACAGACACATGCACAGCAACACAGATATATGTATGTGCAAAAACATACACAGAAACATACAAAACGCAAAGAGGCATATGTAGACCCATGCACTAACTAGTACACACATAAAGATACACACAAAAATAAACACTCATACAGAAAGACATTGCCATAGGGCAAATTTATGATCACTTCTACAAATAGACAGATAGCTATGCAGCTAGGTAAAATACACACACAAATATAAAGCAACATAGATATATACAAGATACACAGAAACAAACAAACAAACATCCACACACAGTGAGAACACCCACTCACATACACAAACATGCATGTATGTACCAAAAAGAAACTTAGCAAATTTCTTATATAATTACTCTCCTAGATCTAAGTGAGGTTCCCAGAGCTTAAAGTGGGAGCAGAATCAGCTAAGGACACTTGTAAAAACAATCTCCTACACTGATTAGAACATATTTGAGAATTAATAAATGAAGGTTAATTTGCTCAACATGGAGAGCATTAATGACTAAGGACTGATATGTTTTCAGTATTAAAACAAAGTGAGGATATTCAGGTGCTTTGTAACATAATCACTGATTTTCATGGTTAAATTTTTTCTTCCAATTAATTCCTTTTGCATTAGAGACAAATAACAATGACAAGATTTACTTCCTCAGCAGGGAAAATGTATAGAAATCTATTTCATGAATATTTTTAATACATTAGATTTGAGCATCAAAGAGATTCTTAAGCACTATGACATTGATGACAGCAAATATCATCCAATACAAGAAACACTACCTTAAAGCAGTTAACATACTTTTTTCCATTGTCCATTGACTGATTATCTTCTTGTTGAAGAAGCATCTCATACAGAGCATGGGCCACAAAATACACAGCATTGTAAACATTGTAACTGCCCTCATTAAAGGCCACATTGGAAGTCTGGACCAGTAGCAATTGTAATGAGGCATTGGATAAGCAGTCCTTCAGTGCCTTAGACTTAGATGCAGAGATTTCTCAGCTAAATTTTATACACCCAAACTTGCAGGTATTTATAAGAGTATTGGAGATGAGCCAATATCTGGACAAAAATTTTAAAACCAGAAATCTTAGTATGGTGGTGCTTTGTAGGAGTTTGCTAAGCCTCTGTGTGTCTGTTTGTGACCAAGCTGCTGCAGGAAACAGCAAAACTGTCTACAGTGGTGTGCAAAAGCTAGAGTTCAAGGAAGGAGTCAAGTATGAAGTCTACCTTATGTGTAGTATTATCACCCTATGAGTGGGGAACCCATATTCTCTGAATACCTGGAGATTACCACATTCTATAGTTCACACCTTGAGTACCGTCCATGTCACCAAAAATGATAACTAAATTTGGGGTTTATGTCATGATTTTGGTTATAATACACTTCAGCCCTTGGCATGTATTAATGCAAGTTGCCTAAGATCATGCTCACAAAGGTGAGACAGACTGTATTTTTCTATCTCTGTTCTCAATTGTGAGGGAAATTGAGTAGAGTGATCATTGTCTGAGATGGCCATCCCAATCCAATTACAGTTGAAGTAAAGCATCAATGAGATCATGACCAGGGCTACAGATGTATTTTGGGGGGCATTGATACAGATAGGGAAACTGATAATTATCAATTGAGATAAGATGGAAAGGTACATAGGAGAGCTGAATTACCTAAGACACAGGAAGCAACATGAGGTATCATGCACTCCTAAGAAATTATAAGCAGTGTTCTAGAAAATCCTCTCATTACTTCTTCCCTTATCTCTGTTTCAAACAAGGAAATGTGGAAGTCCCATCAAGTCTCTGAATAGTACTCTTAAACTGCACAGTTTAATATAATTTTGAGGTCTGTCTCTTCCTCATACATCTTAGCACCAATATAGACAAGCTTCCTTGCAGTACCATGCCCCACCACACACACACACACACACACACACACACGCACAAAAGAAAAACTCACATACTGAGATATGTAGAGGTCCAGGAATATCCCAATTATTGCAGATGCTTCCTAGTAGGGTCCTGTAAGCACCACTATATACCTGATTTCTTCATTACAGACACAATTAGGGGAGTTTCATGTTTTTGTTCAAAAAAAAATGAATGAGACTGTGTAATTGTGACACATTTGTATGTTCTCTGCTAGTAATTCAAATACTAGAGACATATTTGGTAAAAGATCATAGTCCCTGTTCATTTCCCCAAAGACCAAGCTAAACTGGTAGGTTACAGTTGTTAATGTTCTATAAATTGAAGAGTATTTATTGTGGATAAAAATCTACAGATGATCATTTGTAGTCAGAATGAAGATCATCTTGTATTGGACAGTATTCCCAACCATCTACTATAATTAAAACAAATCTCCTGTGTTGTGAGGTTGGGATGACATAAGAAGCTGGAAGCTTGCAAAAACTAAAAGTTCATGAGAGTGCATTTCCCATAAACAAGACAAGACTTTGCATTTTTCACAGAGAAGGATGTCCATCTTTAATTTCTGAGTGTTTGCTGAGAAGGTAAATATACGGGCATAGCCTTAACCAAACAGTAAACATAATCATGAATTCATATTTAAATTATTTAACACTATGAAAAATACATGTAACATATGAGCAAAGTTTCTGGTAATTTTAAGGAAACAAACTGAATTGGGTAAAACATTCAAACCCTAACTGGTAAGTGCTCAGTAGTGTTTCTGTGTAAATGTTTGGCTCTTGTACTTATAATTAATTGTAATTAGTAGACTATATATTTAACGTACTTTCTCATGTCCATCCTCATCTTAGTCTTTCTTTTTGTTTGTTTGTTTATCTGTTGCAGGCACAAAATGTTTTTTCAGAAGATTTATTTTTAAGTAAATTTAAATACCAGAGTGTATTGGTAAATATATGCATCTGTGTTTATAGACACGAGAAATACTCCTTGAGAAAATAAAAGTGCCATGGATTCCACAGTTTTGAATGACATTTGGCTTTAAAATGGACTGGCCTCTAAGTCACAGAAATACACCTGCTATATTATTGAATGCAGAGATTAAGTGCATGTATCCAGTATTGTTTATGTATTTTATGTTTACAGAAGTATGTTCAATGTAAATATACTTGGTATATCTGTCCAACATCAATTTTCTTATAGGGAGCACCCTTTATATACATTTCAGTTACAAATCCACAAAACTAGCATTGTATTGAGAACTAGGGACATCTAGAAATTGCAGTGAGATTTGTTTGTGGCAGTATTACATATTTGTTAAGTAAAAGAATATAAAGTGTATGATGAGTGGGAAATATTTATAATTTTGAGAATAAAAATTATCAATAAGTTAGTAGGAATAAAACAATAGCATTTTGTGTTTATATTTTTGGGAAGAATAATAACTTCCATGTCTTCTTACTCATTTTATATCATCTGACCAATAAAAATCAAATTCAAATAAACATACTCTTTCATTCTGAAGGATTCTGTGAGTTAAACACAATGTGTTATCCACTTATAAATTGTATCATTATGGTATCTTTATGTATACATATATTTATCTGTACATTTTTAAAATAAAAACATCTTAGAATTACCAAATGGAAAATGTCATTGAAATTTTCAGCAACAGTTAACAGGTACTTGAGATTACAACTTATGAATCTCAAACACTAACTTCTCCATACTATACATTAAGAAACATCAATGACTTGAGCTGTAGACTAGTCTACTGGACTAAAGAGCTATGTTTAAAAACAACTATCAGCAATACAAACAATCGAAATGTGTATTGTGCCCAAATTGGTAAAATATGTAGCTATCATTAGTAAAATTACAGAAAGAGAAACATAATAAGTTAGTGTGATATAAGTGTCAGAGAATAAACAGCATAGACATGAAGGGAAAAGACACATTCTTCTTAAATAATGGCAAAGAAGAACTGGTAGGTAGCTGTTCTCAAGTGTTGCCAAGTATCACATGTCAGAGCTCTTACTCAGGGAAGTGACAAAGAGAGTAAGCACAGTCACTACGTTAGTGAACAGTTTACATTTCAAAGAATGCAAATATATCTTTTAGAGTCCACACATTCCTTCTTTACTCTTTAGAGAGAGTGAAGAACTAGACTTTGAAATCAAAGTCCAATAGTTATACACATACATAAGTGAAATATGGAGAAACAGAAACACATATGAAGTTCACAGTGGGCAGGTCTCCTACTTCATTCATGATGCAGCTTTAGAAGGCACAATGTGACCACATACAGAGCATCTGAGAGAGTAACTGAATATACATGTAAAAAATCTCTGACGCTAGGGTTGCTGTAAATATTAGTTCTCCTAGTACATGCATTAGGAGCGACCTAGTGAACAAAGGGTCATCGCAGATTCTATTCGACAGTCACTTAGCTACACTCATTTAGAATGATACTCTTTGAATAGTGTGGGGTTTCCTTCAGTAAGACACCACCAGCTACTGTGCTGTGGAAGCTGTCATGAGGAGAGCCATATGTGATGGAGTCCGTCACTCAGTTTCCAGGCTTTTAAGTAGTAGAATAACTCGGAGAATAATAGAATACTTTCTGGACAAATTAAAAGTAGAAAAATAGCGCTTAGTCTCTAAAAGAACTTGAGGTCATTTCTCAGTTTTCAGATTAGTTATCAGGCCAAATACTCAAAACATTGCTCTGACTCTCATATTCCTATCCCGAATGAAATATTCATGATGGCATTTACATTGAAATATATAGGAACTTACTGTATATTAAGAATGTAGTTGAAATAATCTATCCCCACAGGCCACTTCTGTCTTCTAAGGAAGAAGGTACAATCTGTCATCCATTCTCCTTCCTTGTCTTTATTCTGCTTCACCCTCCAAAAGCATCTGGGATGAATGACACTGGAAACAAGAAGTGGAATGTTCAGGAGCAAGAACAGAAAAATCAAAGTGAACATCTTTGTCCTACTTGAAGCCTGGTCAGTATGTTTTGTGAAGTGCTATTAAGACTAGCACATTATATAGGCTCACATATATTCCCACCTGCTTTTTCTCTGTATCCAAGGGAGAGTTTACTTGTGAGTCATGATTCCTTTTTTTCCAGATGGTTCCTCCACTCACCCATAGGAATATTGGACACTCTCTTCCCTGGGGCTCTGCATCTGATGTTCATGTAATTAAATTTGGTTGATTAATATATAGGAGGGGCTTCAGCTAGTTTCATGACATCACTCATAGTCATGAAAATTAAGGATCTTCAGAGGATGACATTTTGGCAAAATTTGATCCCAGGACTATTTAAACATTCTCTTTGTTTTAATGCCTTTAGAAATTACGTCAGTAGATTTTGGCAGATGTTTCACATTGAGACCTGCCATAATGATTCAGGAAGGATTCACCAGGTCAGCATTCCTGGTTACACGGGAAATTGTATTATGAAGTCCTTGTCAGGGAAAAACAGCTCCGTTTTTAGAGCAATTGAGTTCCACACAGCATGCACAATGGGACCTATACTACACCAGTAACAGTTACAGAATATCTAACCAAATCCTGTGCTTCCACTGTGTTGAGAACAAATAATCATGCAAAATTCCAAATTTTCTGAATTCTGTTGTTCTGTACCTATCCAGCTTATCATAGAGGCACTGTAACACTTACAGTAAAAAAAAATGTTGTTTTTAAATATTCAACAAGATCCATAGAAATATTCTGTCCTACATTTCAAATACTAAATAAGATCTCTCACTGATCCTCCAAACCAATTATTATTAAAGAGAAAATAAAGTAAATATTTGATTTCTAAAACATCATCTTCATCCCCAAGCCTCAGTTTTAATAGTTCAATTCCTTGTGTTGACCCATTCTTTTTGCTTTATGTTTGATTTCCTACATTGTTTTTGCTCATTTTACAGAGCTCAGTAGTGGTTGTGAAGAAGTCTGTTTTGAGTATCTTAGAAGCAAATAGAAAATGGGAAGCAACACTGTGTTTAATATGAAAATTGTTCTTATAACATTTTCCTAGACCTCTGTTATTGTTTGCATTCCAGGACCTGCACTGCCAGTGTGAGAGTGTTCTGATGACTGTGGGCTTATGAGCCTCTTTCAGTGGATATGGGCTACAGAGAAGACAGAAAAAAGTAGGACAAGTCTTTGCTGTGGTTGAAGATGTGTCCTATTTAATGTCTGTGATGAGGAACACAAGGCTAGTGTTCTCATGTGGATCTGATTGGCATTTAATAATAAATATTTAAATAGTGCATGCCCTCTGGTTTTTTGATGAACTATCCTGCTGTTCTAAGATGAGTGAATAAAATAATGTGACAAGGAGAATCTTTCATAGGAAGACAGAAAATTCACATTGTATGGAGCATGAAAATAAAAATTCCACTTGTCCATTTTTGGTATTGTATCTTGTTTTGTTTTGTGTGTAATAATTATTATATTTTAAAATTAATATACAGCATAAAGGACTTTAATCTGACAATTTACATATGTGTAGCATGACTTTTGTTGGGATTTCCCCTCCCACCCACATCAGTTGCTCATATTACTATTTGTTCCATTCCTCTATGTAAGAAGTTTCCTTCTGACTTCATGATGTGTTTGAGCATACTGAATTAATGAGATGAGAGTGATATTTTCTTTATCCTGACTTCACATGGTTCCCAATCCCTAGTTCCTTAAGGCCTTAAATTATCAAATAATTCCTCTCCTACTTTAATTGTTTTCATGCATGTACACACACATGCACACATAAATACACAATCATACACATAAACACACACACACACACACACACACACACACAAACACACACACTTATATCTAGAGACTGAAAAGTCTGAATTTCCAGAGACCATATGTTTAGGTAACATAATGACCTCCTAATTCATCCCCAATTCCTGCTAATGACATCATTTTATTCTTCCAGGCTGAAGACAACTCCATTGTATCTAAATAAATTTTATGTGGCTTTCCTCTTAATTCTATTATGTCAAGAGAAGTCTGGACCCAATAATCTTATATGTAAAACATCATAATTTGTTCCAGTCATTTAGGAATTACATAGAATCTATTTATTTAAACTTCTTTAAACTCCATGTATATGGTATAATTAAAAACCACTGTGTAAGCTGGGCAGTGGTGGTGCACACCTTCAATCCCAGCACTCAGGAGGCAGAGGCAGGTGAATCTTTGTGAGTCTGAGGCCAGTCTGGTCTACAGAGTGATTTCCAGGAATGGCAAAAAGCTACACAGAGAAACTCTGTTTTGAAAAACAAAAAACAAAAACAAAAAAATCACTGTGTATATATTTATGTATGGTAATTCAAGGGGAAAAAGTTTCAAAATTCTAAGAATGCATTGCAAATAGCAGTGATGAATCTTCATATGAAAATAAAATTACAAAATTAGGTGATTTTTAAAATTTTCTCATCTGTAGATAAGCATCAATGATGCTTCCATATATAAAAAATTATGAATAACTATGAAATAAACATTGTCAGTCAAGTATTTGTTATCTACACTTACTTATATATTTTCAGAAGGCTCCATGAGAGATGTGATTGTCCCATAATGTAGTCCTATGTTTACTGACTGAAATAGCATTCCTATATGCTTATTAATTTATTTGATAATATTTTGTCCATCCTTTCTCACAGTGATAGGGGATTACCATCTTAACTATGGCTTTTTATTTTAGTAGCTAAAACAATTTTATATATTTTGTACTCATGTTGTCTTTCATAATTAGAAAAAATGAAGGTAAAATCCAAAACTGGTGATAAAAATATCAGACTACTAAATTTTTAATGTTGGCCATGGACTTTCTTTAAATGGTATTAATCAGGTGGAGCTATGTTAAACATGGGAATAGAATTAAAGTCCTAGATATAAATTCATACACCTATGGACACCTGATTTTAATAAAGGTTGATAAAAATACAGAACTGAAATCATATTGTATCTTCAAAACATAGTGCTGGAATAACTGGATGTCTGCTTACAGAAAAACCAAAATAGATTTATACAGCTCACCCTGCACAAAAATCAGGTCCAAATTTATCAAAAACCTCACAAAGAAAACCCTGATACCCTGAATCTGGCAGACAAGAAAACGGGGGATAGCCTTGAACTAATTGGAATGAAAGAAGAATTTCTGGAAAAAGCACAATTAGTGCATACACTAAGACCAACAATTAATAAATAGGGTTCATGAAACTGAAAAGTTCCTCCAAGGCGAAGGACACAAGCCTACAAAATGGGAAAAAATTTTTACAAACTCTATATCTGGTAGAGGACTAATATCCAAAATATATGAAGACTTCAAAGAAATAGATATTAAAAACTAAATAATGCAATTACAAAACAGTATACAGATCAATATAGAAAATTATGAAAACAGGAAATTACAATTGCTGAGCAACAGTTAAAGAAATGTTCTTTACCTTGTCTTATTCTATATTGTTTTGTCAACTTTGTGTCTTGTCTCTAGGACTCCTATTTTTGGAAGAGAAATGGAGGTATAGTAGATCTAGGAGGGAGGTTAGGTAGCATGGTGTGTGTGTGTGTGTGTGTGTGTGTGTGTGTGTGTAATCAACACATGGATGGTGTTTAGTCTATTCATTCAGCTGCTGTTAAAGTCACACATTCAATCAGACATCAAAATAAGGACTCCCAGTTAATCTTAAATGTTATTTTATATTACAGAAATAAAAGAATTTCTGTTCTGCACTAATTTTCACTAATTTTACAAGCCAGGTCTTGTAAAATAATTGGCTGAGTGCAACATTATGGGAGAGAGTACATAAAAAGGTGGTATACATAACACTTCTTGACATCTTTATTAGAATAATAATTGAGAGTCTTTCACTAATGCACACAACTTGCATTGAATCCATATACATGTTTCTGTACCAACATTATGGTTATCCATTATGATTTGAAGTGTGAGTTCAGGAAGATGTTTTATCCTTTAAAATTTGAAGAGAATTTCTTTCTGGTCTTAACAAAATTATGTAGAACTTGGGGATGAAAATACATTCTATCAAGCATGCACTGGGGGCCAAGATCGAAAAGACCTCCCCAGACACTGTGATCTTTCCCTAGGTTCTGTAGTAGACAGGGAGAAAGTTGACCGTTTAATGCAGAACAACAGCATGCTAAATATCAGTAACTTGGCTCCACTGAATGTGTTAGGGAGACTCCTGGCCAAGAAAGCCACAAGGGAGCTCCTAAAAGCAAGGGAGACATACTATCACAAGATACAATAGAATGTAGTAACTGAGCCCTTGTCACAAACCATTATGATATGATCATGTTAAGGGTGTGCATCAATGTAGATAGAGGAGGGAGAAACTAGCAACCAGATTGCACAGAGAGTAATTTCAATTAGTGTGTGTGTGGTAATGATGGAGTTGGGTACCCCTGAAACCAAGAAGTACCTCATCCTTTTTCCAGGGGCTGTGACTTTTGAAAGCCAGAAGCACAGCAATTGTTTTGGCCAACACAATGGAAACAGCCACAGTGATCAAAACTCCAGGAACTTAAGGAAATCTTATTTGGCCTTGTCTTACTAGATGTTGTTTTGGCATCTTTGGTTCTTTTGTTTGGAGTCCGTCTCTTCTTGGAAGGTTAATAGAGGCATGGTGAATGTGGGGAAAAGTGTGGTTAGGAACAGATTGTGTGTGAGAACAACACACTGTGTTTAGTATCACCATTGTGCTTTCAAAGTCTCACATTTACTCAGAAATCAAATAACACAGTTTATTAGAAATATTATTGTGTATTAGAGAAAGAAGAGACCTTGAACAGTGGAATATTGTCTAATACCCAGGTCTTGTGGAATAAGTGGTTGATTGAAATTTTATTAGAGACATTGTAAAGAAAATCAGTATTCATGATAATTATTGGCATCATCATTAGAAGAATGGTTGAGAGTCACAAGATAATGCATGCATCTTGCATTATATCCTAAGAGATGGTTCTGTACCAACACTAAAGTAGTCAGCTTCAATAAAGGAAATGTCAGTACAGAAAGATGTTTTCTCCTTTAACTTTTGAAGAGAATTTCTCTCTGGTCTTAAAATTATGTAGCACTTGGGGAAAAAGATGCATCCCAGAAGGCCAAAACTGGAGGCCAGGATTGAGAAGACCTCCATAGCCACCATGACCTTGCCCATGGTGCAATGGTAGACAGGGAGAAAGGTGGTCCAGACACTTCAGAGCAACAGCATGCTGAAGGTCAGAAACTTGGCTTCATTGAATGTGTCAGGAAGATTCCTAGCCAAGAAAGCAACAGTGAAGCTCCCAAAGGTGAGGGAGCCATGGTACCCCAAAACACAATAGAATGCAGTAACTGAGCCCTTGTCACACACTATGATGATTTGGCCATGCTCAGTGTATGTATCAATGTCAATAGATGGAGGAGAAACTGCTAGCCAGATTGCACACAGAATAGTTTGGATTAGGGTACAGATGCCAATGATATAGTTGGGTGCCCCGGAAGCCAGGTAAAACCTCATCTTTCTCCCAGGGACTGTGAATTTGAAAGCCAGAACAAGAGTAACTGTTTTGGCCAACACAGTGGAAACAGCCACAGTGAATACAACTCCAAATGTGATTTGCTGCAGGATGCATGTAGCTGCATTGGGATGGCCAATAAAAAGCAAGGGACACAGGAAACAAAAGAGGAGTGAGATGAGCAAGATGTAGCTGAGACTGCAGTTATTGGCCTTCACAATTGGACTGTCATGATACATGACAAAAATCCCAAGAACTGCAGCTGTGATTGCAGTGAAGGACAAGGCCATTAAAGTCAAAGCCATCCCCAAGGGGTCTTCATAGCTCAGAAAGCCCACAGATTTGGGAATTCACTGTTTCTGCTCTGCATTGGCATACTGGTCCTATAGACACACTGATCCACATCTGATGGAGAAAGGAAAGAATGATTAGAGCAGCTTCACCATTTTTAGAGACAAGATATTTCAATTAAGTGTGTTGTAGAAGAAGGCCAATGTCTGCATTTGTCTTCAGGATGCTGATGAAAGAATTTTCTGCATGGCAATGCTTCCATTTCACTATATTCATTCATTATATTTATTTGTAAGGAAACAAAACCATCATTATATTGTATATTTACCTGTGTGTTAATGAGAAAATCTTTTTACCTAATAAGAAAAGCATAGATATTTTCAGTACGTTCTGGATGCTATGATAAAGTGAATTAATGTTTTTAAGTGACAGAAGCTGAAATCATTATCCATTGTATTACACAGAATATATTTTAAAGTCTCAGATCCCATGGATGACTTCATTATGTTTTATGAGTGCTGTCTGTCTCATAATTGGGGACTGTGTCTTCAACTGTAACAAGACCTGTAATATATTTTTCAGTAAAAAATTGTCAGTCTAAAAACATTGACATAGAAGCAAGTCTAAACATATTTGTTAGAAAACCTCCAAGCCAGCAAAAGACACCCCAGGATCACGTTTTCAACACAAAGGAGCTTTCTTTGCCTCAGAGGTGAATGGTAAGTAAATAAGAGACAGACAGGAGGTAGATGATGAGGGAAAAGGAAAAGGAACATGGGAGATGGGGACAGGTATTTTGCTGGAATATAAGTAAGTGACTGTAGAAAGAGAGGAAACAGACATGCCTTGTAGGAAAACAGTGATCTATAAAGGTAAAGGGGAGGTCATTTGAGTATGAAGTAATTAATTTGATAGTCAGGTTAATTAGGACAGCCACAGGACTGTGGCTAGCATTATTTCAATACTTTGATAGCTGGACCTTGATAGCCTCAAGAGTAGGAAGTGTGCAAATAATGGAAAAGACCTTGGTGACTAGCTTTAAGTATATAATTGCCAACCTGTATGTTTTGTTTCATGTCTTTAATGCTAGCACTTGAGAGGCAGATGCAGGCAGAATTCTGTGAGTTCAAATTCATCCTGGTCTACAGAACTAGTTACTGGATAGCCAGGCCTACAAAAAAACAAAAAACAAAAAACAAAAAAAAATCAAAAACAAAAACATAACAAAACAAAACAAAAAAAAAAAACCTGTGTCTAAGAAAAACAAACAAAAAGAATAGAAATGTCTTAGGTAGTGTTTCTATTTCTTTGAGGAGAAACCATGACCTTAGCAACTCTTATAACAAAAAAAATTTAAGTGGGTGTCTTATAGTTCAAAGGTTTAGTTCATTATCATCATAGTGGGACAGGGTGGTATGTACACAGACCTGATGTTATGCAAGTACCTTAGAATTATACATCTTTGATCCATATGCACCAAAAATAAACTGACTCACTGGGTGTGGATTGAGTGTATCTCAGACTTCAAATTCTGCCTCCAGAGTGACACACTTCCTCCAAAAAGACCATACCTTCTCCAACAAGATGACACCTGCTAATGAGATAAATCTATGAAGTCTGCCTGGCTAGTTCATTTGGTAAAGTATGTGACCCTTAACCCAAGAGTTGTGGGTTTATGCCCCACACTGGGCACCAGATAATGGGAGAAATCCATGAAGTTTGCTTTTTGGGTAAAAGAATTTATTTGAGAAAGAAACATCACAAGACAGAATACAGGAATTTGTCTCAGGATCCTGGAAATGTGAGACATGGTCCCACTCGGTTCTTCCATCAGATCTGCCTGGTCCATCACATTATCTGAAACCACAAGGGAGCCTATGTGCATCCCAAGTCTTAAGGGACACAAGCAACCAATCCCCAGGAACACACAATTCAAGATCTTAGGCAAGTATAACAGTTGCCTGTTGCTTCAATGTGGATGAAACTTTGAGGTCATAGCAAGAACAGCTACCCACTATAACTCATGATCTTATGGGAGTGAGTCCCATTCAAACTACTACAGTAATCTAATGGTCCGTAGCAAGGCTAATGGAATGTGAGAAAAGGATAGGGCTTGATATAGACTTGTTGACTAAAGTCCTTTCAGAACCATTAAGTTTGTGTGTGTGTGTGTGTGTGTGAAGATTTATGTGTATGTCTACATGTAGAGTACAAAAAGAGCTCATGGATATGAGAGTGATTCAATTTATATGGGATAAGAAGGAAGAATGAAATGATAGAAGCAAGTTGCATAATTTTGATGTTTGAAAATGGAAAAATAGTTAAATACCTTAAATAAACATTCCCTCAGTTGTGGTCTCATCTGGCAGTAAGGACCTAGTGTTCCCAAGGCTTGTTTATATGAAACAGTAACCCTATCACTCAAGGTGGATACCTCTGTATATTTTTAGAATTAAAAAGACCTACATCTTGATTCCATCACCCTTGGTAAGAAACAAGCACCATCTTCTTCCCATAATTCTCATCTATATGAGACCCAGACTCTGCAAATATCTTCCAATATGAAGGAGTTTTTGTTATAACACCATGAGTAACTCAACAAGTGAACATTCAAGCAAGAGTGATAGCACAGAACGTTTGTTTTGAGGAATAGGAACCCATTCATAAGTTGTGATATCTACCTTGGCATGTTTATGAAATATGATTCCAATTGCTTTGAATCAGTGGATAATTGAAGAGCGTCATGATGTGCTTCTAGATGTCTTATTATGTAGAACAATAAATTTAAGGACACACAAAATTAATTTGTTCAAGTTAATTTGTTGGTGCAAATGAGAAAAGAAAGTTCTGTTCTTGCATGAGCCCTGAGGTCAGTCCCCGGCACCCATGCCAGGTCACTCATTACTGACTCTAACTCTAATTACAGAGGCTTTGGATGCTTCTTACTTGCACTTGCAATTGGGCACACATAACCACTCATCTCACATACACGCACATAATTAAAGTAATAATAAAACAATTTTTATTAAGTTTTGCTATATTTATCATTGCAAATGTCTATTACTTATATATATTTTTACATTTAAGATCATTTCACTAGACTTTGTTCAATTAATTAAGTGACTGTTGGAGGTGTGAGTGCATGGAGGTCAGAAGACAACATTTAGGAGCTAGCTATCTTTTCCTACTACATGGGAATGAACTCATCATCAGCTTTAGTAGAAAGGGAATTAATTGCTGTGGCATATTACTGGCCACAAGTGTTCTTCAGAGACTTTCATTTCATTGTATATGATGACAGGCAATAGAACAGAAAAACAATCGGTCTGCCATTTACATGCAGCCAACTCTAAACCAATAATCATTTGAAGAATAAGGGCTGTGTGGGTGACAACACCATTTAGATAATTGTGGATAGTTGCTTTTATACAAAACAATTTTAATCTTATTTTGTGACATTATTAAATGGGTGATGTGTATAAAAATATTGAACAAAGACTCTATTTTCTCCATCAGGTGCCATCTCTTATTCATACTTCCCTATAGTTCAAGTCACATTGATACATTGAAAGGGAGATTCTGGATATTTCTTGAAGTTATCTGTCTCATATGAAATGGTTTCTGATAATTTTACAAGTAACTACTCCTGTCTCCATTAATCTTAGTATGGACTGTCACAATCAGCACTGCACACATGGGGCATCATCTGAGGAAAATTAGACACATGCTGTTATCAGTAGTTTTACCTACTCCTTCCATATATATCTACATTATATGAGCTTGGTGAAATAAGCAAGTGACCACATTCACATACACATAAAATGAGTGACCACATTTCACTAAGTATATTATATAAAACCATATTTACCAATGTGTAGAAACATTAATATAAAGATGAGTAGGGTCACATTGCTAGAAATTTAGGGAAGAGAATAGGTTGTTTGTTGTGTCCAAACACTATGGTGCTTGCAACCTGTTTTTTCTAGATAATTTTTGTCAACTTACCACAAGGCATATAAAAAGTTAATGGGAACCTTAACTAAAAAAAATCCTATTCATTGAGTTAGCCTGCCGTCCTACCTGCAATACATTTTATTAATTGGTACTTGATTTAGGAGTGCTCAGCCCACTGTGGGCATTTCTGTCTCTAGGCAGTGCATATGATAAATCAAGCATAGCAATCCAGTAAGGATTTTTTTTCATAAGGATCTAAGCTTTAGTTGTAGACCACAGAATCTTGCTTTGTCTTCCCTTGACTGTAAGCCATGAGCCTGATGTACCATTCCTCTTCACATTTTTTAGTCTGTGTTTCATCACAAAAATAGCATAGCAAGCTAGAATTAATGGACATCTGAAACAGAAAGTAACTCCTCATATCTCAGATATCATACTTGAACTCCAATAAAAGTAGCACTGCAAAGGGTGAAAAGGAGAGTATAAGAATAAGCAGGTAAATGGCAGATCCTGGTCCATTTGTGGTGATAAAGTACTGATTTGACAAGAATTGAACTGGAAGGTGGAGTGTTTCCTGAGGTGAAAATGCTTTACAAAAGCACTAAGTACTGGGGGAAACTGAATAAAATTTAGCTTACTTAACCTTAATTAAAGAGTTTCTTAAAGTTGAAAATTAAAATGTCTTATTTCATAACCTGCTTAGAGGGATCTGTATGCTGCTTCAGAAACCTGCTGATTGTTGTCTTCACTTTGCATCCTTTCTTCAGTACTGAGTTCTGTGTGGAAACTGCAGTGTCTCCTATGCACTGGCTCTTTCATAGTCTCCACAATATGATTAACTAGAAATATTCCTGTTCTTTTGTAGTTTTACTGAAAGTGGGTGTCACAAGGTACTGCTGGGAGACCTAAAATCCTGTTATAGACTAGGATGACATAGTTACCACAGAGACCTGTGTTTCGTTCTCCTGAATATTGGAGTGAAAATATATGCCATCAGCGGGCACATTTCTTCCCTTCTTTTTTGGTTATCATGTTTACAGTTTCTTTTTGTATTTGCTAATACATTAAGGAGTATTTTGAAGAAGAATGGAGAATATCCAATTTTTGCCCATGTATTTTTATACATGGTCTCTATGTGTAAACTTAGCTTGCATGGACTTGATATCAAGGCCAGACTGGATATAAACAGTTAGTGAGTTGCTTCTATCTACCTCCCAAGAGTTCGGATTAAAGATATGAACCACCACATACATCTGGCCTCACTAATGATTTTAATGGAATTTTTTAAATTTTTTTCCTCATTTAGTAATGTTGTCAATAAGATTGTTATAGAAAAATCTTTTTAAGGTGACCACTCTGCACAATAATTATTAATTAATAAAAAAAGCCTTATTAAGTCTAGATGTGTTCAGTCTATTGTTTCAGGTTATTTGTTTTGAATTTTAGCTTTGACTGGATGCTGACCTTTGGTAAGCTCCCTCTCTGCCAATATTTGAATGATCATGTATTTCTATCCTTGAGTCTATTTATATCCCACATTTAATTTACTGATCTATGTATCTTGAACCATCCTGTATTCCTGGAATGCTACAATCTTTGATACAAGGACAGATATTTCCATTGTGTTGTTGAATTATATTACTTAGTGTCTAGTTGATAATTTTTCCATCCAGGTACATCAATTTGTTTAGTCTCTACTTTTCTTTATTATGTTCCATTTCTTCAACACTCTTTCACCTCATATTTACAAAATGAGTTTCTGCATGTTTATAAGTGAGATTAGTTTCTGGAAGCAGAAATGACTGTTGGGTTTACAAACCAATGTTGATGTTTATGTATTTTGATTAGATAATGTGAAGATTAACAGTTTATTGTTATTGAGAATTATTTGCTAATTATTGACTGTTATTGTTATTGCATTATTTGATATTATTCTAACAGTTGTTTTTCTGTCTCATGTTCTAGTGCTGTCTTTGTATTAGTTGATCATTTGTATATATTTTTCTATTCCATGTGTAGATATTCTTCACGTTTCCATAGCATTGTAAGAATCAACGTGAATTCCTATAACTTATGTTCATTGTTGAACATTTTTCTGTCTCTGTATTAGTTAGTGTACACAGGAATAAAAAACTTAGAAAATGAATCTGTCTCTGTATTTTTCTGTGAATGTATGTCTAAATATATACAAATTATTAGAATATCATATAGACTATGGTTTAGTGATACCAAAAATTGCTGCACAGGAATTCAAAGACCAAGAATACAAGAACTTCTTAGTCCATGAGGCTGAAAGTCTCAGCTGATCTTCAGTATATACTAGAATCTCAAATAAATAATTTCTTGTACCAGTGAAAGAACAGACTTGCTAGCAAGGTGAGATCAAGTAAAGAACAAAAACTTCCTTTTTCAAGGTTCGTATATAGATGTCCAACAGAGGGTGTAGCCCTAGATGAACATGAGATTTCCAGAATCAAATCATCAGGATTAATGTTGCATTTTTTCGAATTAAGTTCCAGATAAGAGATATGTTTTTTTCCTATCTTAAAAGAACTCAATTTGGAGTCTGTTCTCCTGGCTGATGACCCTAACCTCTAGACTTTAAGCCCAGGAACACAACTTTTGCTTCCATCATGCTACCCATTGCAGCACCAGTTACAGGCCTGCAGACAAGAGGACTCTTGCAGGCAGGGCTAACTACCACTCCTTCTTTGGTCACAGTAAACTACAATCCCCAATCTACTGCCCCAAACCATCCATCCTTGAGGACTGCACCTGCTTCTTGAAACACAGAGTGCACAAGTTCCAATTAGACCAAGAGCTCCAGTTGGACGAAGAGTGCTGATGAGAACAAATTTGTCTCCCTGAGACAGAGATATCACTGGCATTGACTGGAGGGTGAGATGGGTAGATGCCACTGTAAGAATATATTCAAAACCATAAAGAGCAATATGGCAGCACAATATGGTTCTACATCAGCAAGACCTGAACATCCAAAGTAGAAGTGTCAGAAGAAAACAACCTTAAAAATTATTTTAAGATGATAAAGGATTTTAGAGAGGAAATGAAAATTTCTCTTATACTAATCAAGAAAGAGAGAATCAAATAATTGGAAGAAGTTAATGAATCCCTTAAAGCAAACAAACAAAAAAAAGAAATCAAACAGGTGGAGGACTTACTATAAGACTTGAAAACTGAAATAGAGCAATAAGGAATACACAAACTTGAGAGAGACACTAAATTGAGAGAGAAAATAGAAAGCTGTTTTTAGCTCTGTTTTAGAATCTTTTTTTCCCTCAGGTTTTAGGTGGAAACTTTTGCCAACACGTTGGGCACCCAAAAGTAAAAGGAAATAACAGTCACTAGTCATTAATATCATTTATTATCAATGCACTCAATTTGGCTATAAAAAGACACATGGGTATGAAAACAGGATCCATCCTTATGCTGTTTACAATGAACACACCTCAACATCAAAGACAGTAACTATCTCAGAGAAAAGGGCTTGGAAAAGAATTTCCAGTCAGATGTAACTAAGAAGCAAGCTGGTGTAGCTACCATAATATCTAAGAAATAGATTTCAAACTAAAATTAATCAAAAGAGATTAGGACATTACATATTCATCACAGTAAAAATTCATCAATATGATGTCTTAATTCTGAACATTTATGTATCAAATACAAGGACACCCACATATCTAAAAGAAGCATTACTAAAGCTTAAATATCACATGAAACCTCACAATCTAATAGTGGAAAACTTCCACACTGCACTCTTTTCAACAGACAGGTCTGCCGGACAGAAACTTAAAAGAGAAATAATGGAACTAAGTGATGTTATGACTCAAATAGACTTAATAGACCTCTACAGAATATTTCACACAAAAAGAAGAGGCTATTCTTTTTTCCTAGCACCCTATGTAACCTTCTGTATGTATGTGACCAAATACTCAGTCAAAAAGCAAATCTGAACAGTTACAAAAAAAATGCAATAATCTCCTGTATTTTGTCAGACAATGATGTCTTAAAGATAAAATTCAACAGCAACACAAATTACAGACATCCTACAAACTCATGGAAATGGAACAATACTCAACTGAATCATCACTTTGTCAAGATAGAGATAAAGAAAGAAATTACAGACTTCCTAGAATTCAACAAAAATAAATGTGCAATGCAACCAAACTTATGTGACATTAAGAAAGCAAAACTTAAAGGAAAATTCATAGGTCTAAATGCCTACATAAAGAAGTTGGAGATATCTCACACTAGAGACTTCACAAAGGAAATTAAATCTATAGAAGAAAAAGAAAAAAAACTCACCCAGGAGAAGTATGCATCAGGAAATAATCAAATTAAGGTCTGAAATCAATAAAATAGAAAAAAGGGAATAGCACAATAAATCAATGAAACAAAGTGCTGGTTCTATGAGAAAATTAATAAGATAGAAAAACTCTTATCCACCCCTAACTTAAAGGTGGAGAGAAAATATCCAAATTAAAATAATCAGAAACAAAATGGAGACATAACAAGAGACAATAAGATAACGCAGCAAATCATCAGGTCATACTTCAAAAACCTATACTCCATAAAATTGGAGAATCTAAAGGAAATGGACAATTTTCTGGAGAAGTACCATATATAAGAATAAAATCAAGACCAGATAAAAAATTTAAAATCACCTATAACACCATGGAAATAGAAGTAGTCTATTAAATTCTCCCATCCAAATAAAAGCCTATGGTCATATGGTTTCAGTAGAGAATTCTACAAAAATCTCAAAGGAAAGCTAATACAATACTCCTCAATTTGTTCCACACAATAGAAACAGGAGGAAATTGCCAAAATATTTCTAAGAGGCTATAGTTACCAGACAGCCAAACCACAAAGACATGCAAAAGAAACAAAGTTACAGACCAATCTCCTTTATGAACATTGATGCAAAAATAATCAATAAAATAATGGAAAAACAAATACAACAACATATCAAAAATTCATCTATCATGATAAGGTGGGCTTCAACCTAGAGATGCATGGATGGTTCAACGTACAAACATCTATCAGTGTAATTCATCATATAAACAAACTGAAAGAAAAACCTGCATGATCATCACATTAGATGCTGAAAAAAGCCTTAACAAAATCTAATAGCCCTTCATTGGAAAGGCCTTGTAGAGATCAGGAATACAAGGAACATAGCTAAATATAATAAAGGCACTTTACAGCAAACCAACAGAAAACATCAAATTTAATGGACATACAATCTAAGCGATGCCACTAAAATCAGGAACAAGACAAGGCAGTCCACTCTTCCCATATCTATTCAATATAGTACTCAAAGTCCTAGCTAGAGCAATAAGACAACAAAAGGAGATAAAGGAGATACAAATAGGAAAGGAAGAAGTCAAACTCCTATTTGCAAATGATAGTATACAGACATGACACCAAAAATTAAAACAGGATTCTCATACAACTGATAAATACCATCAGTAATGTGGCTAGATGCAAGATTAATTAAAAAAAATATTAGTAGCTTTCCTACACACAAAGAATAATGAGGCCAATAGAGAAATCTGTAAAACATCACCCTTTAAAATAGCCACAAATAATATGAAATACCATAGGTCAACTCTAAACAACAAGTAAAAGACCTGTATGACAAGAAATTTACATCCTTGAAGAAAGAAATTCAAGAATAGCATTCCTACATGCTTATTAATTTATTTGGTAATATTTTGTCCAACATTTCTCACAGTGATAGAGAATTACCATCTTAACGATGGCTTTTTACTTTAATAACTAAAATAACG
Organism: Onychomys arenicola; assembly: GCA_949786405.1. Lineage (NCBI taxonomy): Eukaryota > Metazoa > Chordata > Mammalia > Rodentia > Cricetidae > Onychomys > Onychomys arenicola. The sequence continues at coordinate 15,794,899 of OX460347.1, forward strand.
TGTATATTTTGTAATCATGTTGTCTTTCACAACTTGAAACAATTGAAGTGAAAATCCACCACTGGTTATAAAAATATCAGCCTACTAATTTTTTTTATGTTTGGAATCTTTTTTATTTTATTTTATAATTTATTTTAATTTTACATATTAGCCACAGATTCCCCGGTCTTCCCCCTTCCCCCTGCCACCTTAACCCCAACCCATACTCCATTCCCATCTCCTCCAGGGCAAAGAACCCCCTGGGGATTCAGCTCAACCTGGAAGATTCAGTCCAGGCAGGTCCAGTCCCCTTCTCCCAGGCTCAGCAAAGTGTTCCTGCATAAGCCCCAGGTTCCAAACAGCCAGCTCATGCACTAAGGACAGGTCACCGTCCCACTACCTGGGTGCCTCCCAAACAGTTCAAACTAATCAACTGTCTCAATTATCCAAAGGGCCTGATACAGTTGGGGGCTCCAGAGCTATTGGTTCATAGTTCATGTGTTTCTATTAGTTTGGCTATTTGTTCCTGTGTTTTTTTCAATATTGATCTCAACAATTCTCGCTTATACAATCCCTCTTCTTTCTCAACAATAAGTCTCCTGGAGCTCCACCTGGGCCTGGCCATGGATCTCAGCATCTTCTTCCCTCAGTCATTGGATGAGATTTCTAGCACAACAGGTAGGGTGTTTGGCCATCTGATCACCAGAGTAGCTCAGTTTGGGCTTTCTCTGGACCATTGCCAGTAGACTACAGTGGAGGTATCTTTGTGAATTTCTTGAGACCTCTTGAGGCCTTTGCTTCTTCCTATTCTCATGTAGTCTTCCTTTATCATGGTGTGTTATTCGTTATGCTCCCTTTCTGTTCTTGATCCAGCTGGGATCTTGTGCTCCCCTAAGGTCTCTTTCCCTCAAACCTTGCCTTTCATTACTCCCACTCATGTCCAGGTTGTTCATGTAGATATCATCCAATTCACTGTCATTGGGCGAACCCTGTGTCTTCCTTAGGGTCCTGTTTTATAGGGAGCCTCCCTGAAGTTGTGAGTAGCAGTCTAGTCATCTTTGTTTTACATCTATTATCCTCTATGAGTGAGTACATACCATGTATTCTGATGGGTTTGCCTTTATAAGTCACGTGGCCTTTTTCCTTTGCTGCTCTTAATTTTGTTTCTTAATTCTTTTTTATTATTATATTTGTGTTTTAATCTTACACATCAGCCATGGGTTCTCCTGTCCTACCCCCTCCGATTTTGAGGGGTCTACTATATTTGGTGTTTTATAGACTTCTAGTATGTTCATAGGTATTTCCTTCTTTAAGTTGGAAAAGTTGCCTTCTATGATCTTGTTGAATATATATTCTGTGCCTTTGAGTTGGTATTATTCTCCTTGCTCTATCCCTATTATTCATATTTTTGGTCCTTCCATGGTGTCCCAAATTTCTTGGACATTTTTGGTCATGACTCTGTTGGCTTTATGTTTTCTCTCACTGATGAATCTATTTCTTCTACTGTGTCTTCAATGCCAGACATCCTCTCTTCCATCTCTTACATTCTGTTGGTTATACTTGCATCTGAAGTTCCTGTCTATTTACTCAGATTATCTATTCCAGCATTCCCTCTGTTTGTGTCTTCTTCAATTTTTCTATTTCTCTTTTCAAGTCTTGGACTATTTCCCTCATCTGTTTCATTATATTTCATGATTTTCTTTCAGGGATTTATTGTTTTTTTTTTTTTGCTTTATTTATCCTTTCCCCTAGTTTTTATAGTGTTCTTCCCATATTTTGTTTGTCTGGTCCTCCATTTCATTTTTTATTTCTTCTTTATAATCCTCTCGTATCTTCATGATGTTATTCATAAGGTTGTTTTCTTTTGCTTCTTCCATTTTGTGATGTTCAGGTTTAGCTGTTGGAGGAGGCCTAGGTTCTGGTGATGCTCTTTATTTTGTTGCATGTACTTCTGCCATGACTTCTGCTCATTTCCTCATGGATTCGTTCTTGGTCTTATCAGCACTCTTGGTCCAGACAGAGCTGACAGTTTCAGGAAGCCTCTCTCTGGTCCAGATGGGAGTTCTGGGCCAGATACGAGCTTGGGAGTTGTCTCTGAGTCTCAAGCAGTGGCTGGGGTCTCAGGATGTGGAGATTGTAGGGTCTGCTGGGGTCTTAGAGAAGGGGAACCTTCTTGGTGGGGGTGGAGGGTCCTGATCAATGGCCAGAACTTGTGGCCAAGTTGGGCACGTCTTCTCCAGAATGGCTTGTGCCCAGGGATGGGACCTAGGGGCAGGCCTCTCTGGGTATGACAATAGTAACTCACCTCTTGTCCAGATGGGAGCTCTGGGGTGGGATTGGAGGTATGGGGCTGGATGGGAGCTCCTATTTAACTATATTGATGAAATTATATATCATGTTTTCAGAAGGCACAGAAACAATTAATAATTTTAGATGCTATGATGAAATGAATTATTAGAGGGAATGAAGAATGGCAAGGCTTGTTCAAGCCATGTTTGCCATGTTTGGATAGAATAGAGTCCTTTCAGAATCAGTAAGCTGTATGTGTGTGTACATGTAAAAGTAACAAAAGAGCTCATGAATATCCATGTGATTGGCTTCTTATGGGGTAAGTAGGAGGGTGAGAATAAAAGAAAAAAAGTTATATAAATATAACTTTGATATTTGAAAACTGCAAAAAAAGATAAGTATATATTCCCTAAGGTTTTTTATTTTTTTGTTATTTTTCTTTATCTGGCAATGTGGACATTGTAGTCATGAGTGTTGTTTGTAGGAATGAGTAGCCCTATCAGTGATGGTAGAAACCTCTGTAATACTGAGCATTACAGATCTTACATCTTGATTCCATTATCTTTTGGAGCAAACAACATCTTTCTCATTCCCTATTTTCCATCTTTGTGAAACCCAGACTCTGTATGTGTTCTCAAGGTGGAATAGATACTGATAAACATCATGAGCACAATAATGCAAGAGCTCTTAAGAAAGAGCAGTAATATAGATCTTTGGGTTGAGCAATAATATACCCCATTCATTATTTGTAGTTTGCACTGTAGCAACATTAGGAAATATGATTGAAATTGAGATTAACCATTTGATACTTGAAGAAAATGAAGATTTGCTTCCAGATATTAAGTGTTTTTACCTAAAACAATGAATTTATAGGCACATGTAATTAATCTGTGGAAAGTTAGAGCAGCTGTAGAATGTACTGTTCTTGCCTATGACCTGAGTTCAGACTACAGCACTCTCTCTCATTACTGTCTGTAACTCTAAATACAAGAGCATTGGATGCTTCTTTTTGTTGTGTTTATTGTCCTAAACACCATTTATTTTGACTTGTTTTTACATTGAAAATAATTTCATTACACTTTGTTTAATTAATTTGGTGGATGATGTATACAGGAATACATGGAGATCTGAAGACAACTTTTAGGAGTTGGTTACCTCTTCCTACTACATGGGTCCTGAGGATGAACTCTGGTCACCAGCTTTAGTTGCAAGAGTTTCAACTTCTGAGTCATCTCACTGGCCTAAAATGTTCTTTAAGGACTTTCATTTCATTGTGTAGGTTGACAGATCAATGACAGAATAACATCTGTTTGTCATTTGCATGTAGAAAGCCATAACCAAATAATCATTTGACAAACATGGCCTGTATAGGTAACAACACTTTTTGAAAACTGTGGTTAATTGATTTTTCATAGAAAACCATTTTATTCTTTTACTTTGTGGCATTACTTACTGGGTGCTATATAAAATAATATTGAATATAGGGCTATTCATATTTGCCACATCATGTGTCTATATGTGTACTGAATTCCCTAAATTTTTACCACATTGGACCTTTTAAATGAGTAGTCCATATATGTTACTAAATGGTCAGTTTCATACTTACCAGGTTCTGATAGTTTTCCAAGCAATTGTTTTCCGTTTTCATTGAACTTACAGAGGAATTTCATTTTGTTCCCATCACATACATGTCAGAGTTCAGTGGATATAATGCCCTGTTTTGTTTTCTATGGGCTCTTGTACATACATGGTATGTATGTTCTTATGTAGGGAAACATATATGCATGCAAAAGGAATAAAACTTTCTTTAGAGATTTGCGAATCAGATCCGATCCGCATGTATTTTTATAGGAGATTAGTCACTAAAAATATGTTATTCCCTGACACTGAAGTTTGATTATTAAAACTTTTTTTTGAGAAAATTATGATTTACCTTGAATTTAAAGAATCAAGATGTGAGTCAAGGGACATTGTTAATGATCATATTCCTATAACGCTTAACTTAGGAAAGTGATATATTTTATTTTTGCAATAGTCTTTTAGATCCCTTCAGAATTCTGATGGAGAGGGTTGGGAGCATGTCCAATGTGAATGATTCACATGAAGAAACACTCTCCTGACTTATTAGAAAATTCATTTTTCTAAACAGGGGATACACTCAAAACAGCAGGCAGCCATTGCCTCCTGACATAAATGATGAAATCAAAAAGCACAATCAACACTGCACAGAGACTGTGGAATGTGAGGAAAGTTAGACACATGCTGATATAAGGAGTTTTACGTACTCCCCCATAACTGTATTATATTATCATGTTGAAATATCAATAAGTATATTCTATATACAACAATTGAGAGAACACATTTAAATTTGTATATTATATAATGTCAAACATATGAATGTATGGAAACAAATTGATGTAAAGTTGAGAAGCTAGCCAATCCTACAAATTTAGGAAGAAGTTCTCGTTGTTTGTTGTGAGCAAACATGACCAAGCTTGCAAACTGGGTTTTCTAAATAATTTCTGTCCACTTGACACACAGCAAGTTTGTAAAAATAGAGATAACTTTAACTAAAAATTTATCTCCATCAAACTAGCTTGCTGTGATATTATTTAAGCATTTTATTAATGGATAATTGATGTAGGAATGCCCGGTCCACTATGAGAAGTGCTTTCTTTAGGCAGGGATATATGAGAAATCAAGCAGAAGAAGTCAATAAGCAGTGTTCCTTCTGGGAGCATGTTTTCATTGCAGTCTCCAGGTTACTGAATTTTCTTCACTTGACTGTAACCCCTGAGCCAAATCAGCTGCTGCTCCTAACTTTGCTCATGGTCTGTGGTTAATCACAACAACAGAGTAGCAAGCTAGGCCTATTGGATATCTGAAACAGGGAAAAGATCTCAAATCTTAGATAGTAAAAATGAACTCATGTGAATGACCACTGAAAAAGAAATGGCTGAATAAGCAGAGTCTAGTGTGTTTATTTTGAAGAAGTGCTAAGTTGATGTATATTGAGCTCAAGGAAAGTGTTTCCTTTAGTGGAAGATCCTTACAAAGACTGTAAATGCAAGGAGAACATGAATGAATTGAATAAATGTTAGATTATTTAAACTTATTTGAAAGAATTTTTAAATTAAAAAATATCTAAATATCTTTGTTTTACCATGAACTTGGTGATGGGATCTATATATTCCACCAGAAAGTTCCTAATTCTTGCTTGCTAACATTGCATCCTTTTTTTGCATCTGCTATGCATTGGATCATCTCATGTTCTCCCCAAATATGGATAACTATAATGCTTCCTATTCTGTTATGGTTGAAACAATGTCTCACTGAATAGTGTTGGTTGAGAGCAACTGTCTTTCTTGACCCCGCTAAAATATTTCCTTCTAATTTGTATTCCTTTTTTCAGATGCCCCAAAGTTTTACAGACTATTTTGAGGAAGTGTGGAGAAAATGCATATCTCTGTCCAATTTCTGTTTAGTTCTGTCAAGGTAGGGTTTCCATAAGAGATCCTGTCTGACTTGGATTTGCTACATAGGCCAGCTCTCTACAAGAGGACAGAGATTTTCTGCCTGTGCATCCAATGTGCTTGGATTAAAGACATGCACTACCATCCATACCTGTCCTCATTTCTAATTTTAGTGAATATTATTTTTTCTATAATATAGTACAATGATGTCCATAAGTTAACCACAGTAAAACTTAAAATGTAAAGATGTGTTCATTCTATTTTTTCAGGCTTTGTTTTATTTTTTAACTCTGAATGGATGCCAGATTTTGTTAAGTATCTTTTCCACACGTTTTGGACAGGAAATGTAGTTGTATCCTTATAATTTATTATATAGTGTATTACACTTAACTGATCTGCCTGTGTTGAACCACGCTTGCATCTCTTGAATGAAGTTAACTTGGACACAGAGGTGGTTCTTTCTGTTGTGTTGTTGAGTTTTCTCGGAAGGTGTTTTTCTGTTGCTATAATATGATAAGGATAAACGTGATTGTATCGCTGCCCTCAGAAAGGATACTTAGCTCAGTAGCTACACCTTAGCTCATAAGTCATTTCCAAGAGAATGATTAGCCTTATTACTCTGAGGAAGAATGTTAACTGCCTATTTAATACTATCTGAGCAACCTAAGATAGCACTTCAAATCAAGTTAGAAGACTTTTCTGAAGTTAACGCCTTTAAAACTCAATCCACTCTTTTAGTTAGTCAGTGTGAATTGGGTACCTTAAAACAGTCCACGTCAGAATTCTATCTATAATCATGCCCAGAACATATATGGAATATTCCATTTTAATGTGTAGAAACAAACTGATGTAATGCTGAGTAGCAGGAAAATCCTAGAAATGTTTATTACTACTGATGCCGCCCATACAAAGAAGCAAACTAGATGTAATCTTATTGATTTTAATGAACTATGCTAGAATTATGGGGACAAAGCAAGTTTCCCAGTGAGCAATTTTTTTCATTGTGTATATTTCAAGGTTGGAGATATGGCTCAGATGTCAATTATAATTGCTATTCATTAAGAGGACTCATGTTTGAATTTCAGGTCCAATTCATTGGCAAGAATCTCTCTCCAGTTCCCAGGATCCTGAATCATTCTTCTGGTATCATTACCCATCAGTAATGCCAGTTTTGTACAGATATACATGCAGACAAAATACCCATACCTACATGAAAGAAAGAAAGAAAGAAAGAAAGAAAGAAAGAAAGAAAGAAGGAAAGAAAGAAAAAGAAAAAGTTATAATCTGTATAATACATGAAAAAATATTTTTATGGCTTAAAGTATTGACAATCTAGGGCCTATTTGTAAAAAGACTGACACAAAATCATATAATAAAAATGAATAACTTGTGCGTGTTTATTTGACTCTGTCCTTCAGTTAGCAAAACTCTTTTCATCATCTGTTCCTGAAAGGTTGCATAATGGAATTGACTGTAGTTTGCAGTCCATTCGCAGAAGGTAGTTCAAATAATCTTTCTCCATCAGCCATTGAACTCTTCTAAGGAAGAAGACATAATCCATCAACAAGTCTCCATCCTTGTCTTTATTCTGCTTCATTCTCCAAAAGCATCTGGAATGAATGAAATTGGACACAAGAAGTGGACTGTTCAAGAGCAAGAAAAGGAAAAGCAAAGTGAACATCTTTGTCCTAGTATAAGCCTCAGCAGTGTGTATTGTGAAGTGTTATTTAAATCAGCATGTTATGTGCGCACACATATATACCCACATGCCTTTATTTCTGTAGCCAAAGGAAAGCTTACTTATGCATTTATGATTCCTTTTTTCCAGGTGGTTCCCATATCTGTAAGAATCTTGGACACCCTCCTCTGTGGGTCTCTGAATCTGATGTTCATGTGATTAAACTTGGTAGATAAGTATATGTGAGGAGAGTACAGGTAGTTTCAGGACATCACTCATATATGTGGAAATTAAGGCTCCTTTGAGATACTATTCTGGAAAATATGGTCCCAGGATTGCCTGAAAAATCTATTTACATTAATGGCTTTAGAAAAGATGTCCGTAAATTTTGTTAGATGATCCAATTTGAGACATGCAGTAATGGTTCAGGAAGGATTCACAAAGCCAGAATTCATGGTGACCAACTGGGAATTGTACAACCAAGTCCCTGTCAGGGAAAATCAGCTCCATGTTTAGAGCAACTGAGTTCTATACAGCATTCACAGCTGAGCCTATGCTACACCAGTGACAGTTACAGAATATTAAATTAAAGCCTGTTCTTCATTGTCTTGAGAACCAATAATGAGGCCAAATTCTGAAATTTCCTCAATCCTGATGATCCCCTACTATCCAAAACCACTATCATCACAAAATCACTGTTAGATTTACATTACAAAAATGTTCATTTTTATAGATACAAAAACATCCATAGAGATCTTGGGTGCTACATTTCAAATACTAAATAAGATTTATCACTCTTCCTCCCTATCAATCATAATAAGAAGATAGGGTGAATACTTGACTTCTAAAATATGATATATTTCCCAAGCCTCAGTTCTCATATATCAATTTCTTATGTTGACCCATTTTTTTCTGCTTTATCTGTGATTTCATGCAATGTTTTATTTTTCATTTTACACTCTAGTACTGGCTTTGAAGAAATCTTGTTGAGTATCCTAGAGGCAAATAGAAAATGGGAAGTCACTTGGTGTTTAATGTGTAAATTCTTCTTTTACCATTTTCTATTCATCTATTTCTTCCTTCATTCTAGAATCTTCACTGACAGTGTGAGAGTGTTCTGATTAGTGTGAGATGCTGAGCTTCATTCAGTGGATATGGACTTCAGCGAAAGAATAACAAATGTAGAACAAGTCTTTTATGTGGGTAGTTATAAGTCTTATATAACATTTGAGATGAGACAGAAGGGGAAATATTTTTTCAACTCTGCATCTGACAGAAGCTAACATCTAAAGTATAGAAAGTGGTAAAGAAAAATCCTTGTTAACCTACAGACTTTGCCTCCCAGAATTCACTAAAGAGGAAACTCGAACTGGTGAGAAACAGTTAAAGACGTCTTCTTTTGCCTTGTCTTACTGTGTATTGTTTTGCCACACATGGTATTTGTCTTTTGGTAACATGATGTTTTTGGTAGGGTAATGGTGCCATAGTAGATTTTAGAGAGAGGGTAGGTAGGGGGGAGTTGAGTGTGAAAACACCATACTGTGTTAAGTTTCACCATTCAAGTGCTGACAAAGTCACACATTCATTCAGACATCAAAAGAAGAACATAGTTTATTTCAAATCATCATGTATACTAGAGAAAGAATAGAACATCTGCACGGGGATAATGTCCAATAGCCAGGTCATACAGAATATGTATTTGATTGGAAGTTTATATGAGAAAATGCAGAGAAAAGTAGTAAACATGGAGATTCTAGACTTTGGCATTTAAGAAAGAGTGAGAGACAAAAGATAATGCATACATCTTGCATTGTATCCTAAAATGTGGTTCTGTACCAGCACTAAAGTTGTCAGTTTCAGTTTAGGATATATCAGTTCAGAAAGATGCTTTCCCCTTTAACTTTTGAAGAGAATTTCTCTCTGGTCTTAATAAAAATTATGTAGCACTTAGGGAAAAAGATGCATCCCAGAAGGCCAACACTGGAGGCCAGGATGGAGAAGACCTCCACAGCCCCCATGACCTTGCCCTTGGTGCTGTGGTAGACAGGGAGAAAAGTGACCCAGACACTGCAGAACAACAGCATGCTGAAGGTCAGCAACTTGGCTTCATTGAATGTGTCAGGGAGATTCCTGGCCAAGAAGGCCACAATGAATCTCCCAAAGGCAAGGGAGCCATGGTACCCCAAGACACAGTAGAATGCAGTAACTGAGCCCTTGTCACACATAATGATGATGTGTGCAAGCTCTGAGTGTGCATCAATGTTAATAGATGGAGGAGAAACTCCTAGCCAGATTACACAGAGAATAATTTGGATTAGGGTGCAGATGGCAATAATATAGTTGGGAGCCCTAAAGTCAAGTAGAACCTCCTCATTCTTCCGGGGGCTGTGACTTTGAAAGCCAGAACAACAGTAACTGTTTTGGCCAACACAGTGGAAACAGCCACAGTGAATACAATTCCAAATGTGATTTGCTGCAGGATGCATGTAGCTGCATTGGGATGGCCAATAAAGAGAAATGGACACAGGAAACAAAAGAAGAGTGAGATGAGCAAGATGTAGCTGAGACTGTGGTTATTGGCATTCACAATAGGTGTGTCATGATACCTCAAGAAGATCCCAAGAACCACAGCTGTGAATGCAGTGAAGCACATGGCCATTAAAGTCAAAGCCATCCCCAAGGGGTCTTCATAGCTCAGAAAGACCACAGATTTGTGAATGCAGTGGTTCTGGTCTATATTGGCATACTGGTCCTCTGGACACTTTACACACTGATCCACATCTGATGAAGAAAGGAAAGTATAATTAGGGCAGCTTCAGAATATTTAGAGACCAGACATTTCATTTAAGTGTGTTGCAGAATCTTTACAATGTCCACATTCTTCCTGTGGATTTGTGTGTAAGGCACTGCTTACATGGCAATGCTTCAATTTCACAATATTCCTTCATTATATTTATGTGTAAGGAAACCAAACCATCATTATATTGTGTATTCAGCTGTGTGTTAATGATTCCATTTGTCATCTTAAGGAAAGCACAGATATTTTAGCTCTGTTGTGGATGCTATGATAAACTGACTTAAAGTCTTTAAGTGATAGAAGCTGAAATCATTAACCACTGTTTTGCACAGTGTATATTTTCAAGTCTCAGAAGCACAGATACATTGCCTGCTCATTTTTTTCTGTCTGTTTTATGAACTCTGTCCACATTATAGATGAAGACTGTGTCTTCTACTGGGACAAGACCTGTGATATATTTTCTACTGTGAATTTGTCAGCCCAAACATATTGACATAGAAGCAACACTAAAAAGAATCAGTAGGAAACCTCAGAATCAGCAAGAGATACCCTAGGATCAAGTTCTCAACATATATACCACAGAGGTAAATGTAAGTGAATAAGAGATAAAGACGGGAGATAAGAGGATGAGGGAGAAGGGAAATGAACATGGGAGATGGGTAACAGATATTTTGTTGTAATACAAAGACCTGCCTCTGGATAGAGAGGAGACAGACATGCCCTTTAGGAAAATGGCAGTTCATAAAGGTAAAAGGGTCAGCTCATCTTGGGATGAAGTGTTTAATTGGATAGTCAAGTCTATTAGGAAAGCAACAGAGGGTGTTGTTATCTTGACTTCAACACTTAGATAGCTGGACTTTGATATTCAGATCCAAGAGGAGGTAGTGGCCAAATAAGGGAACAGACCTTGGTAGTTAGCTTTAAGTATGTAATTGTCAGCTCATAGGTGGTGTTTTATGTCTTTAATCCTAGCACAAGGGAAGCAGAGGCAGGCAGAATTCTGTGAGTTCAAGGTCAAGCTATTACCAGGATAGCCAGGGCCATACACACACACACAAAAAAAAAAACCTTTCACAAAAAACCAAAAAGAAATGTAAATGTCTTAAGTAGTATTTCTATTGCTGTGAATGGAAACCATCACCTTGGCAACTCTTATAAAGAAATACATTTTTTTGTGTGTCTTATAATTCAGAGATTTAGTTCATTATCATCATGGTTGGTCATGGTGGCACGCAGGCTGACCTGCTGCTGTAAAAGTACCTTAGAATTATACATGTTTGATCAACAGTGATAAACTGACTTACTGATGTGGCTTAAGTGTATCTATAACCTGGCAGAATAAGTAAGTGTGATTACAATTGCTCTGAATCAGAGGATTACCGAGGAGCCATGATGTGCTTCTAGATTTTAAGTCTTTTTTTATCTGGAATAATGCATTTAAAGACACAAGTAGCCTGGCAGTGGTTGGGACACACCTTTAATTCCAGCTCTTGGGAGTCAGATGCAGGTGGATCTCTGTGAGTCCGAGGCCAGCCTGGTATAGAAAGTGAGATCCAGGAAAGGCACAAAGCTACACAGAGAAACCCAGTCTAGAAAAACCAAAAAAATAAAGACACATGTAATTAGTTAATTTTTTTAGGGGACTGAAAGTTGAATTAGTTGTGAAGAGAATGTACTGCTCTTAGAGAAGCCCTGATTTCAGTTGCCAGCACCCATGTCATGTGTCTCACACCTGGCTCTAACTCCAACTACACATACTTTGGATGCCTCTCACATGTATGTGCAATTGTGTACACATAACCACTCATCTCACATACATACACATAATTAAAGAAATAATAAAATATTTTTATTTTGTTGTATTTATCATTGTAAATAACCATTCCTCCTTTATGTTTTTACATTTAAAACAATTTCACTGGACTTTATTTAATCACTTCAGTAAATATTATATTTGTGAGTACCAGAGGGCAGAAGAAAACTTCTAGGAGTTGGGTACCTCTTCCTATAATGAGGAATTAATTGCTATACAATATTACTTGCCATAAGTGTCCTTTATGGAATTTCATTTCATTGTACACAATGACAGACAATAGAAGAGAAAAATAATTTATCTGCAATTTGCATAGAGCTAACTCTAATCAAATAATTATTTAATTAAAAAAGCTGTGTAGGCAACAACACTATTTAGAAAAATGTGGCAAGTTGCTTTCATAAAAAACAATTTTAATGTTATATTTGTGACATTATGAAATAGGTGATGTATAGAAAAATATTGATCACAGGACACTGTATTTTCTACATCAGGTACCATCTTTTATTCACACTTTACTAGACTTCAAAACACATTGATCCTTTAAAAAGAGATCTCTGGGTATGGTGTGAAGTTTTCTGTCTCATGCTAAACAGTTTCTGAAAATTTTACAGGTATTTATTCCTATCTCCATTAATCTTACAGAGGAACTTCATTTGATTCCTAGAAGCCACATAATAGTGTTCAGTGGCTCTGATGCTCTGATCTGTTCTCTACTGACTCCTGCACATACATGGTGCCTTAAACTTATGTTCAAATTTAACATATGAATATTATTAAAGACTCATAATTGGAATTTGATCGACCTGCAATTTTAGAGGAGATAATCACACTAGAAATGACTTTTTGTAGAATTCCCTCACACTAGTTTGATTATCAAAACTGTTTATTTGAAAAAAATGACACATGAAATGAATTTTCAATTAGTCATAGCTTTATGTCATAGCAAAGATTATTACTTGAAGATATGTTGTTATTGATCACATTCCTATAAATATGAACATATCAAGTGATGTATTTGATTTGTAGAATGGACTTTTAAACGCTGTAATCATCCCGTGTGGGCTAGAGAGGATGATCACTGGGAAGAATTTACCTAGCAGCAAACACTCACTGGTCTCATTAGAAACTTCATTTTCTGGGCAGGGGTTGCAACCAAAACAGCAGACTGTCATTCCTTCCTGCCAGAATTTTCTGAATCCAGGACCACAATCAGCACTGCACACAGAGGGCGGCATCTGAGGAAAATTAGACGCATGCTGTTATCAGTAGTTTTTCTGACTTCTTCCATATCTACATTAGATGAACATGGTGAAATAAGCTTATTTTATGTACAGAAAATGAGGGATCACATTACACTTAGTATATTATATAATCTCATTTAGTTGAATGTGTGGAAATATTAATATAAATTTGAGTAGCTTCACATTGCTAAAAAATAGGAAGATTAGGTTGTTTGTTGTAGGCAAACACTATGGTGCTTGCAAGCTTATTTTTCTAGTTAATTTATGTCATCTTACCACAAACTACATTAAAAAGTTAGTGAGAAACTGAGCTAAAAGAATTCTCTTCATTGAACATTATAAACCAATGTTGATGTTTGTGTTTTTTATTAGAGAATTTGAAGACAAATATTTAAATGTTTTTGAGAATTATTTCCTAATTATGGCTTATTATTTTACTGCATTATTTGATATTATTCTAACAGTTGTTTTTCTGGCCTGTGTTCTAGTGCCATCTTTTTATTACCTGATGATTTGAATATATCTTACTGTTCCATGTGTAGAAGTTCTCCTCTTGTTTCCATAACTCTGTAAGAATCCTTATGATTTCCTATAATTTATGTGCACTGGTGAACATTTTTCTGTCTCTGTACTAGTTAGGGTTCTCAGGAGTAAAAGGGCTTATAACATGAATCTGTCCTTCTCTCTCTCTCTCTCTCCACTTTGTCTCTATCTCTATCTATCTATCTATCTATCTATCTATCTATCTACCTATCTATATATCATCTATCTAATGGCTTATAGGCTATGGTTTAGCTATTCCAACAATTGTTATAAACAAGTGCACAGACCATGAATCCAGAAACTTATAAGTCCATGTGGTTGAAGGTTTCTGATGATACTCAGTATACACTAGAATCCCAAATCAATAGTTTCTAATGCCAGTGAAAGAACAGACTTGCTAGAAAGGTGACAGCAAGGAGATAAACAGCAAAAGCTTCCTTTTCAATGTCCTTATATTCACCACCAACTTAGGGTGTAGACCTAGACGAATATTAGCTTTCCAAAATTAAATGATCTGGATTAATTTGCTGTGTCTTCTCATATTAAGCCCCAAATAAAATATATGTGTTTTTTCCCATCTTAAAACATCTCTGTTTGGATTCTGTTCTCCTACCAGATGACCTTAACCTCTAGGCTTTAGGTCCAGTAATACAACCTGTCCCCTATACTCCCACCTATTGCATCCCAAGTTGCAGGTCAGCAGGCAGGACTCCTGCAGGCAGGGCTTACTACCACCCCCTCATCAGACACTGTAAACTATAAACTCCACTCCACTACCCAAACCCACCCATCCCCCAAGACTGCAACTGCTCCCTGAAACAGACTAAACCAGCTCCAATTGAACCAAGAGCTCCGATTGGACAAAGAATGCTGATTAGACCAAGTGTGGCACCCTGACACAGGTACCATTGGCACTGTTTGGAGTAAAAGAAGGGTAGAACATATTCATCACCATAAAGACCAATGTGGCAGCACTATTTGGTTCTACATCAGCAAGACCTGAACATCCCAAAATAGAAGAAACATAAGAAAATGACCTTAAAAGTGATTTTTAAATGAGAGTCTTTTAAAGAGGAAATGAAAATTTTCCTTTAGGAATTGAGGCAAAGAGAAACTAAAAATTGGAAGAAATCAATAAATCCATCAAAGAAAGGCAAGAAAACCTATAAAAAGCAAAGAAACAGGTGAAAGAATCAGTGCAAAAATTGAAAACTGATATAGCAGCAAAATAAAGACATAAACTGAGAGAATGCTAGCAATTAAAATCTGAGCATATGTGCAGGAAATATAGAAGCAAGCCTAACCAAAAGATTGCAATATATTGAAGAGAGACTCTCTGGCACTGAAGATATAATAAAGGAAATAAATTCAACAATCAAAGAAGACATTAAAGCCAACAAAGTCATAACAGAAAACCTCAGGAAATCTGGGACACCTAAAAAAGACCAAACCTAACAATAATGGGGATAGAAGAAGGAGAAGAATAGCAGCTCAAAAGCACAGAGAATATGTTGAACAAAATCATAGAAGAAAATTTTCTCATGATAAAATCAGATTTAAACAATACTGATCCCAGCTCCCATCCTGCCCTGGAAATCCCATTTGGACCAGAGCCACAGAACCCACCCACTTTCTGAGACTCAGAGACCAGCA
This sequence comes from Onychomys arenicola, assembly GCA_949786405.1. Classification (NCBI taxonomy): domain Eukaryota; kingdom Metazoa; phylum Chordata; class Mammalia; order Rodentia; family Cricetidae; genus Onychomys; species Onychomys arenicola. The sequence continues at coordinate 15,810,368 of OX460347.1, forward strand.
GCCAGCTCACATCTGGACCAGAGCTGAGTTCCTGGGGTCTTACCAAGAGAGGCCTGCCCCTAGGTACCATCCCTGGGCACAAGCCATACCGAGGAAGATGTGACCAACTTGGCTCCAGGTTCTGGCCATAGAGCAGGAACCACTACCGCACAGGGAAGGTTCCCATTCTCCATGACCCCCAGCAGACCTTGAAATCTCCACACCCTGCTCCCACACCCGTCTACATGAGACGCCAGTCTCTATCTGAGACTCAGAGACCAGCACCCAGCTCGCATCTAGCCCAGAGCTTCCATCTGGACCAGAGACAGGCTTCCTGAATTGGTCAGCTCTGTCTGGACCAACTGAGCTGATAAGACCAAGAACAAATCCACAAAGAGATGGGCAGACATCAAGGCAGAAGTACATACAACAAAATAAAGAGCAATACAGCATTACCAGAACCTAGCCATCCTCCAACAGCTAGAGCTGAACATCACAAAATGGAAGAAGAAGAAGAAGAAGAAGAAGAAGAAGAAGAAGAAGAAGAAGAAGAAGAAGAAGAAGAAGAAGAAGAAGAAGAAGAAACAACATTATAAGTAATATCATGAAGAGGCTAGAGCCTTAAATAGAAGAAATCAAAAATGAAGTGGAGGAACATACAAACAATCAATGGGAAGAACACTATAAAAACTAGAGGAAAGGACAAATAAAGCAGAAGAAAACAATAAATCCCTAAAAGAAAATCATGAAAAAGCAATGAAACAAAATCAGGTCATACTTCAAAAACCTTTACTCCACAAAACTGGAAAATCTAAAATAAATGGATTTGTTTCTGGGTAGGTACCACATACCTATATTAAATCAAGACCAGATAAACCATTTAAATAATCTAATAAACCCCAAGGAAATAGAATTAATCATTAAAAGTCTCCCAACCAAAAAAAAAAAAAAAAAGGCCCAGGACCAGATGGTTTCAGTGCAGAATTCCACCCAATCTTCAAAGAAGAGGCATTAACAATACTCTTTAAATTGTTCCACACAATATAAGCAGAAGGAATATTACCAAACTCCTTCAAAGAGGCAACAAAATACCATGATTCCTAAACCAAGCAAAGATGCAACAAAGAAAGATAACTACAGACCTATCTCACTCATGAACATTGATGTAAAAATACTCAATAATTCACGCTCTTACAGTCCCTCCTCTTTCTCGACAACTGGACTCCTAGAGCTCCAGCTGGGGCCTGGCTGAGGATCTCTGCATCCACTTCCATCTGATACTGGATGAAAGTTCCAGCATGACCTTACACAGGGACACTTTGCTCAGCCTGGAAGGAGGGTACTGGACCTGCCTGTACTGAATACACCAGGTTTAAAATGAATGCCCAGGGGAGTCTTGTCCCTGGAGGAGCTGGCAATGGAGGGGACAGGATGGGGGGAAGGTGGTGATGGGGGTGGGAGTGGGGAGGACAGGGGAAACCATGGCTGATGTGTAAAATTAAAACACAAATGTAATAAAAAAATAAAATAAAATAAAAAATACTCAATAAAATATTGCCAAAGAGACTCCAAGAACACATCAAAACAATTATCCACCACAACCAAATAGGTCTCATCCCAGGGATGCAAGGGTAGTTCAACATAGGAACGTCCATCAATGTAATACACCATATAAACAAGCTCAAAGGAAAAAAAGAAATATGATCATCTCACTAGATGCAAAAAAGTCATTTGATAAAATCCAACACCCCTTCATGATAAACATCTTGGAGAGATCAGGAATAAAGGGAACATACCTAAACATAATAAAGGCAATTTACAACAAGCCAACAGCCAACATCAAATTAAATGATGAGAAACTGAAAGCAATACCACTAAAATCAAGAACAAGACCAGGCTGTCCTCTCTCCCCATACTTATTCAATACAGTACTTGAGGTTCTACCCAGAGCAATAAGACAACAAAAGGAGATTAAGGGGATAGAAATTGGAAAGGAAGAAGTCAAGCTTTCCCTATTTGCAGATGACATGATAGTTTACATGAGTGACCCCAAAAATTCATCCAAGGAACTGATACACCTTATAAACACCTTCAGCAACATAGCAGGATACAAGATCAACTCAAAAAATCAGTGGCCCTCCTAGATACAATAGACCACTTGGCTGAGAAGGAAATTAGAGATACATCACCCTTTCCAATAACCACAAATGATATAAGATACTTTGAGGTAATTTGAACTAAGCAAGTGAAGGACATATATGAGAAGAAATTTAGGTCACTGAAAAATAAAATTGAAGAAGATGTCAGAAAATGGAAAGATCTCCTGTGCTCATGGATAGGTAGTATTAACATAGTAAAAATGGCAATCTTACCAAAAGCAACCTACAGATTCATTGAAATCCCCATCAAAATACCAACACAATTCTTCACGGACCTGGAACAAATAATACTCAACTTCGTATGGAAAAAAAAAATTAAAAAACCAGAAAAGCCAAAAGAATCCTGTACAATAAAACAACATCTGGAGGCATCATGATCCCCAACCTCAAGCTCTTCTATAGAGCTACACTAATAAAAACAGCTTGGTACTGGCATAAAAACTGACATGTGAACCAATAAAATCGAATTGAAGACCCTGACATTACTCCGCACACCTATGAACATATAATTTTTGACAAAGTAGCCAAAATGGTACAATGGAAAAAAGAAAACATCTTCAACAAATGGTGCTGGCATTACTGGATGTCAATGTGTAGAAGGCTACATATAGATGCATATCTGTCACCTTGCACAAAATTTAATACCAACTGGATCAAAGACCTCAACATAAATCCAGTTACTCTGAACCTGATAGAACAGAAAGTAGAAAGTACTCTTGAACACATTGACATAGGAGATGACTTCCTAAATATAACACTAATAGCACAGACACTGAGAGAAAAAAAAAAAACAATCATTAGGACCTGTTGAAACTAAGAAGCTTTTGTAGAGCAAAGGACACGGACACGGTCAACAAGACAAAGTGACAGCCTACAGAATGGGAAAAAGTCTTCACCAACCCCACATCTGACAGAGGCCTGATATCCAGAATATATAAAGAACTCCAGAAATTAGACATCAAAGTGCCCAACAGTCCAAATAAGAAATGGGCAATAAAACTCAACAGAGAATTCTGCACAGAGGAAGTTTAAATGGCTGAAAGACATTTAAGTAAAAGCTCAACATCCCTAATTTTATGGGAAATGCATATAAAAATGACTCTGAAATACCACGTTACACCTGTCAAAATGGATAAAATCAAAAAGACTGAATACAGCTTATGCTGAAGAGGATGTAGAACAAGGGGAACTCTCCTCCACTACTGGTAGGAATGCAAGCTTGTACAGCCACTTTGGAAATCAATATGGCTCTTTCTTAGAAAGTTGTGAATCCATCACCCGAAACACCTAGGTATACCACTCTTGGGCATATACCCAAGGGATGCTCAATCATACCACAAGGGCATTTGCTCAGCTATGTTCATATCAGCATTATTTGTAAAAGCCAGAACCTGGAAACAACCTAGATGCCCTTCAACTGAAAAATGGATAACGAAAGTATGGTACATATACACAATGTTGTACCACTCAGCAGAGAAAAACAATGACATCACAAGGTTTGCAGCCAAATGGATGGATCTAGAAAAAAATCATCCTGAGTGAGGTGACCCAGACTCAGATAGAGAAACATGCCATATACTCACTCTTACTAGGATACTAGATGTAAAACAAAGATGACTAGACTGCTACTCACAACTCCAGGGAGGCTACCTAGAAAATAGGACCATAAGAAAGACACAGGGATTCCCCAACAAAATAGAAATGGATGAGATCTACATGAACAACCTGTATGTGAATGGGAGTAATGAAGGGCAAGTTTTGAGGGAAAGAGAGCTTAGGGGAAGGGGAGACCCCAGATGTATCAAGAACAGAGGGAGAACAAGGAATAAAAGACCATGATAAAGGAAGACCACATGAGAATAGGAAGAAGCAAAGTGCTAGAGAGGTCTCCAGAAATCCACAAATATACCTCCACAGCAGACTACTGGCAATGGTTGAGAGAAAGCCTGAACTGACCTACTCTGGTGATCGGATAGCCAAACACCCTAACTGTCATGCTAGAACTCTCATCTATTGACTGATGGAAGTGGATGTCGAGATCCTTGGCCAGGCCCCAGGTAGAGCTCAAGTAGTCAAATCAGCAAGAAAGAAGAGGGATTGTATGAGTGAGAATTTTTGAGACTAATATTGGAAAAAGCACTGGAACAAATAGCCAAACTAATGGAAACACATGAACTATGAAACAAAAGCTGTGGAGCCCATAACAGGATCAGGCCCTCTGGATAAGTAAGACAGTTTAATAGCTTAAACTGTTTGGGAGGCACCTAGGCAGTGGGACTGGGACCTGACCTTAGTACATGAGCTGGCTGATTGGACCCTGGGGCTTATGCAGGGACACTTAGCTGAGCCTGGGAGGAGGGGAATGGACCTACCTGTACTGAATCTACCAGGTTGAGCTGAATCCCCAGGGGAGTCTTTGTTCTGGAGGAGATGGGAATGGGGGCTGGGCTGGGGGGAAGGCAGGGGCAGGAGTGGGAGGACAGGGGAACCCATTGCTGATATGTATAATTAAAATAATTTTAAAATAAAAAATAAAAGAAAATTCCTGATCCATAAATCCAGCCTTACAGAAAGCACTAGAAGAAAACACAAATCTACAGAAGTCAGATACACCCACAAAAATACAGGCAATAGATAACACCACACCAGTAACTCCAAAGAACAGAAGCACGCATACACCACACAAAAAATTAACTGGAATTAACTATTAATTGTCTTTAATATCCTTTAATATCAATGGGCTCAATTTGCCTATAAAAAGACACAGGCTGACAGAATGGATACAAAACAGGATCTATTCCTCTGCTGCATACTAGAATCACACCACAACTTCAAAGACAGGCACTATCTCAGAGTAGAGGGCTGAGAAATGCCTTTCCATTCAAAGTAATTTAAAAGCTAGATGGTGTAGTTATTCTAATCTAAAAAATAGATTTCAAACTAAAATTAATCAAAGGAGGCTGAGAAGGAAATTACATACTCATCACAGGAAAAATTCATCTGTTTGAGTTCTCAATTCAGAACATTTTTGCTTCAAATACAAGAGAGCCTACAGATGTAAAAGAAGCATTACTAAAGCTTAAATCAGTCATAAAACTCTACATGCTAATAGTGTGAAACTTCAACACAGCACTCTCTCCAACAAACAGGTCTGCCAGACAGAAAGTTAATGGAGAAATCATGGAACTAAGAGATGTTATGACTCACATGGACTTAATAAATGTCTACAGAACATTCAAACCAAACAGAAGAGAACATACATTCTTCTCAGCACTTTATGGAAATTTCTCTAAGTATGTGACCACAAACATGGTCACAAAGCAAATCTCAGCAGTTACAAAAGTAAACAGAATAATGCCCTGTACTTTGTCAAACCACCATGTCTTAAAGTTAGAATTCAACAGAAATACAAATTACAGAAAGCCTACAAACTAATGCAAACTGAATAATGCTCAACCGAATCACCACTGTATCAAGGAAGAAATAAAGAAAGAAATTAAAGACTTCCTACATTTCAACCAAAATGAATGCACTACATACCAAACTTTTGGGACACTAGGAAAGCAGTACTAAGAGGAAAATCTGTACGTATAAATGCCTACATAAAGAAGTTGGAGAAATCTCACACAAGCAACTTAGCAGCATACCTGAAAGCTTTAGAAGCAAAAGAAGCAAGCTCACCTAGGAGGAACAGATACCAAGAAACAATCAAATTGAGGTCTGAAATCAATAAAATAGAAATAAATAGAACAGTACAAAGAATCCATGAAACAGAGAGTTGGTTCATTGGGATAATCAACAAGATAGAAAAAATCTTTAACCAAACTGACTAAAAGGCAGAGAGAGAATGTCCAAATTAACAATATCATAAATGAAAAGGAGATATAACATCTGAGAATGAGGAAATCCAGGGAATCATCAAGTCATACTTCAAAAACCTGTACTCCACAAAATTGGAAAACTAAAAGAAATCGAAAATTTTGTATATAAGTGCCCTATACCAAAATTGAATCAAGACCAGTTAAACAATTTAAATATACCTATTACTCATAAGTAAAAGCCAATGACCAGATGGTTTCAGTGCAGAATTCTACCAAAATTGCAAAGATACAATAATACAATGCTCCTCAAATTTTTCAACACAATAGAAACTCAAGAAACATTGCCAAATTATTTATATTAGGCTACAGTTACCCTGATAGCCAAGTCACAGAAGATGCAAAAGGAAGAGAATTACAGAACAATTTCCCTCATGAACATTGATGCAAAAATACTCAATAAATCACTGGCAAACCAAATTCAACAACATATCAATATATCATCAACAATGATGAAGTACACTTCATCCCAGAGATACAGGGATGGTTCAACATATGAAAACCTATCCATGTAGTCCATCATATAAACAAACTGAAAGAAAAAAAACCTACATGATTGTCCCAATAGATACTGATAAATCCTTTGACAAAATCTAACATCCCTTCATTTTAAAGTTCTTTTAGAAATCAGGAATACAAGAAATAAACCTAAACATAGTAAAGGCAATTTACAGCAAGCTGGTAGTAAACATCAAGTTAATGGACAGATACTCAAGGTGATACCTCTTAATTCAGGAACAAGACAAGGCTGTACACTCTCCCCATATCAATTCATTATAGTACTCAAATCCCTACCTAGAGCAATAAGACAACAAAGGAATATAAAAAACATACAAATTGGACAGAAAGAAGTCAAACTTTATTTGCAAATGGCATGATAGTCTGCATATATGACCTCAAAAATCCTACCAGTGAAATCCTACAACAGAGATGTACCATCAGGAATGCGGCTGTATACAACATTAATTTAAAAAATCAATAGCTTTCCTATGCACAAATGATAAACAGGCTGAAAAAGAATCAGAAAACATTACCCTTTACAATAGCCACAAATAATATAAAATACCCGGGGGTAACTCTAACCTAACAAATGAAAGACATATATGAAAGAACTTTTAGTCCTTGAAGAAGGAAATTCAAGAAGATATCAGAAAATAAAAAAAAACTTCTCCCATGCTCTTGGACAGGTATAATCAACATAATAAAACTGGAAATCTTATCAAAATAAATTTAGATATTCAGTTCAATCCTCACCAAAATCCCAACACAATTCTTCACAGACCTCGATAGACCAATACTTAACTTCATATGGACAAACAGAAAACCTAATGTAGCTAAAACAATCCAGTACAATCCAGCTATTTCTGGAGGCATTATCATCCCTGACTTAGAGCTCTACTATAGATCCGTAGTAAAAAATAAGATTGATATTGGCATAAAAACCAACATGTGGACAAATGGAATCAAAGTGAAGATACTGACATTAATCCACACACCTATGCACACAAGATTTTTTTTTAACAAAGAAACAAAAATTGTTCAAGGGAAAAAAGGCATCTTCAACAAATGGTGCTGGGATAACTGTGAGTCAACATGTAGAAGACTGCAAACAAATCTGTATCTATCACTATGCACAAAACTCAAATCCTTGTGTATCAAAGACCTCAAATAAATTCAGCTACTCTGAACCTGAAAGAGGGCAAAGTAGGAAGTAGCTTAGATTGAACTGGCACAGGAAACCCCTTCTAAAATATAACATCAGCAGCACAGAAACTAAGAGCAACAATTGATAAATGGAAAATCCTGAAACTGAGAACCTGCTCTAAGGAAGGGACATGCTGGTGGGTGTGCTAATTTGCACAGCCATTCCAAAAATCAGTATGGGGACTTCTGAGAAACTGGAAATCAATTTACAACAAGACCAAGCTATACCACTCTTAGGCATATACCCAATGGATGCTCAATCATACTCTTAGGACACTTGCTCAACTATGCTCAAGTCAGCAATATACATAAAAGCCAGAACCTGGAAACAATCTAGATACACCTCAACTGAAAAATGGATAAAGAAAATGTGGTACATATACACAATGTAGTATTACTCAGTAGAGAAAAAAATGACATCATGAAATTTGTAGATAAATAGATGGAACTAGAAAATACCCTGACTGAAGTAACCCAGACTCAGAAACACAAACATGGTAAGTGGATACTAGATGTAAACTAGAGAATAATCAGACTACAACCCACATTTCCACAGAAGCTAAGACACAAGGCAGACCCTAAGAAGGACATAAGAATCACCTTGGGAAGGGGAAACAGAGATTTCCAGGAGTGAACTGGGGCTATGGAGGGGCAATTGAGTGGTGGATATGGAGGATGATGACATGTGGAATGGGATAGTCTACCTGGGGGATTGATGGAGTGGGAGAGCAATGAAAGAGATACCTTGATAGAGGGAGACATTATAAAGTGAGAGAGAAACCTGGTGCTAGGGAAATTCCTAGGAATCCTCAAGGATATACCAAGATTAGATGACTAGCAGTAGTGTTTAGGGTTCCTGAACAGGATTACCATGGTAATAAGATTGGTGAATAACCTGTCATCATAGAGCCTTCATCCAGTAACTGATAGAAGCAGATACAGAGATAAACAACCAAGCACCAGGTCAAGCTCTTGGAGTTCAGTCAAAGAGAGGGAAGAGGGATTATATGAACAAGGGGGGGTTACTATCATGCTGGGGAAATCTACAGAGCCAGCTCAACCAAGAACATAGGAACACACAAACTTTAAACTGACAGCTGTGGAACCTGCATTGAGCCAGACTAGATCCTCTGCATATGGGAGACAGTTGTGTAGCTGGGACATATTTGAGGGCCCCCTGGGAAAGTGATTAGGATATATCTCTGGTATATAAGCTGGCTTTTTGGATCCCATTACCTGTGGTTGGACACCTTGTTCACACTTGAGGAAGGGGGTTAGGAGCTTGGATCTACCTCTACTGAAGGTACCAGGCTTTGCTGTCCCTCCATGGGAGAACTTACATTTTTAGAGGAGGGGATGAAGGGTGGCTCAGGGGGTAGGCAAGGATCGGGGGTGCAGAAGCAGGGATGAGAGGGGATCTGTGTTTGGTTTGTAAAATGAATAAAATTTTGTTTTATATAAAATAATTAAGTGATGATCTTAATTAACAGCATGTCTTCCTTTTCTTTCTTTCCTTCTTTCTGCCCATTTCTTTATTTTTGGTATTGTTTTTAGACACAAGGATTCTCATTGTAGCCCTGGTTATTCTTGAACTCAATATGTGATAAAAATGATGACTTGCATCTGTGTAATTTTATCCTCATTACACTTAGCCTCAGTTTTTCAGCACTGGTGTCAGGGGTTCAGCAGAAAAGAGGAAAATCTTTGTGTAGTACTCAGAGTGCCAAGAGAATTTCACTTTACTGGAAATAATATTAAACAGTGCTAACAAGCATTTTTATATTTATATTAAATACAGAAACATGTTCTAGTATGATAAATATTCACTGTGTTCATGTCTGATATCTTAAAAGAATTAATAAAACATCATATCAAGAAGTGAAAAGGAGAGTCATACTAAAGGAGGCTAAAGAACGGTCCCTAATGTGACAATCTATTTCATTTCACTAATTTCAAGGAATCAGAAATATAAATGCAGTGTAATGGAAATCAGAACAGTTAGGTCAGACCCACCTCTCTACTTCCTGTGGCCCACTCTATAATGTCTTCATATAAATGTAGCTGTTGACCAAGTGGAAAATAAGGGCTAAACTTTCCAATCTTCACCTTAAGTCCAAGACCATTTGGGAAATTCCAAATCTGGAAAATGTCATACTCGGCCTGCAGTTTTTCTCTCTGTTTCATTATCACATTGTCCCCAACAGTATAGGTGAAGTGGGTCTTCCTAAGAATGAAGTGCAGCTGAAAGACAGTCAACATTCTATAGTGTTTGTTTCCTTGCTTGAAGTCAGAAAATGTATTCTGATTTCATCATAAATACAACTTTATTGAAGGTACACATTTGAGAAATCTCAATGGAAGCAAGTGGATTAATTAAATTATCATAATGTCCCTAGAACTGCAGTTCTCTCAGAGGAAACTACCAAACAAAGATACAGACATACATGCAGATACCAAGCATAAATATTAAATACACACACACACACACACACACACACACACACACACACACACACACACACACAGAGGTTCATATCCATACAGAGCTACATATACAATACAGCCACATACTATGTTCTCACATACACAGTTGCAAGCCAAGACACACATGTGAACATACAGACACACAAAATCACACATATGCACCCAAACAGACAGACAGAAAAAGAAACCCACAAAAACATACACAGGCTCACATACAGACACTCCCAAATTCAGATAGATACATAGATTAGATAGATAGATAGATAGATAGATAGATAGATAGATAGATAGATAGATAGATAGATAGATAGATAGATACTAACACACAGGGAGACATTGATGTGGACAAATTTATGTTAAAATCCAAAGACAGACAGACCCCCATACAGATACACTGAAACAGAGATATACATGAACACAGGGGAATCCAAAAATACACACAAATAACACACATAGACACATGTAGACACATGCACTGACAAATATACATAGGAAGATACACACAGAAATACACACCTACAGGAAAAACATTGATGTAAGTAAAATTAACATTCAGTTCTACAAACACACAGATATGCAGATAGATAGAAACACATATATTCACATCAACGAAGATATACACCTAGATACACAGAAACAAACATAAACACATTAAAAAAACAATGATAGCAATCCATCCACATATATGGATACATATAAATGTACTGAACAGGATCCTATCATTATTTTCTGAGTGTTTTCCAATGCCAAGTTTCAGGGCAGAATCAGCTAAGAGCACTTTAGAAAACAATCCCCTACACTGATTACGACTTATTTGACAACTAATGAACAAAAGCTTATCTTCCCATCAGGGAGAGGATTAATGAAGAAGGACCCTTACGTTTCCAGTATTAGAAGAGGGGTGATGATATTCAGGTGCTCTTTAAAAAAAATCACTGATTTACCTTGATAAATTGTGTGTCCCACTCTACTGCCTTTGCAATTGAGATTTATACCAAACTCTAGATTTACTTTCTTGGGAGGAATAAATGTAGAGAAAACTTTATATTTGGTAAAATATTTCCTAATCAACTGGAATGAGGCATCAAAGAGACCATTAAAGCATCTGACATTGATGACACCTAATATCATCCAATAGAAGAAACAGTACCTTCAAGCAATTAAATTGGTATCCTTTTACATTATCCATTGTCTGAAGAAGCTTCTCCTGGAAGAAATGGGCCACAATATGCACAGCATCATATATATCATAATTACCATTATTAAATGCCATGTCAAAAGACTGTCCAATTAGCCATTCCAATGAGGCATTGGATGAGCAATTCTTCAGTGTTTTACAATTAGAAGCTGATACTTCACAGTTGAAGTTCATCCACTCCAGACATGCCAGGTATTCATTTGGGGTGAGAAGTCTCAATGTCTGGAGAAAAATTTTAAAACCAGAAATCTCATCATGATGGTGTGCAAAAGTTAGAGTCCTTTGAGATGAGTCAAGTGTGAAGTTGCTCTTACTTGTAGAGACATCCCACTGTGAGGTGGTGACCCATATTTTCTGTATACCTCGAGATTCCCACATTCTATAGCTCAAAGCTAGAGTGCCATCTGTTTCACCATAAATGATAACAACATTTGAGGATGAAGTCATGATTTGCTTATAATATGTTTCAGCTCTTGACACATATAAGTGCATGTTGACTGGAATCATGTTCACAAAGGCAAAGCAGACTGTATTTTCTTCCATCTTTATTCTCAAATATGAGAGAAACTGGATATCATGATCATTGTCTGAGATTGTCAACCCAATCCAGTTCCAGTTGAAGTGAATCATGAGAGAGATCACGGGCAGGGCTAGAGATGTGTCCTTGGGGGCCATCTGATACAAATAAGGAAACTGTTCATGATCACTCAGGATAGGATGGAAGGGTCCAAATGTAAGTTGAACAATCTGGGACACATGGAGGACAATGAGGTACCAAGCATTAAAATAAGTTGTTAAACACACTTTTCTGCAAAGAGATCTTAAATACCCATTTACCTATTACTTATTCCCTAATCTATACTGTAAAAGAGAAATATGAAAGGCCCATAAAATCTCTGATTAGTACCTTTGAACTATGTAGTTTTACATAAGTGTAAGTTCAGTTTGTCCCTCACATTCTTCTGGGCATCTTGGAACAGCACCAATAGAGACAGGATTTCTTGCAAAACTGCCACACAAAATCTCACCTTCTGTGAATGGTAGAGGTCCATTGCTTTTCCAACTACTAAAGATTCTGCCAAGTTTGGTCCTGAAAGCACCACTGAACATATGTCCAGATTAACACAGTTATAATTAGGTGCATTATAATGATGTTTTACAGAAGATTGAATGATATCGTACACTTTTGACATAAATTTATAATCACCTGCTAGAAATCCAAATGTTAAAGACATATTTGGTAAAAGATCAGGGTTCCTGTTGACTTGATCCACTGAAAAATCTAAGGCCAGTGCAAACTGATTGTTGTCATTTCCTCCTCTGAAAAGGTTACAGCAATTAATAGTGACAGAGATGTACAGATAATCCTTTGTAATCAATACAAGGACTATCCTCTACTGGATGATATTCCCAAGCACCCCCAAAGACTAAAACAAATTTTCTATGTTGGGATTGGAGATAACATAAGAAGATGGAAGATTACAAAAACATTTAAAAGTTAATGAGAATACAGGTCCTATAATTAAGATGAGCCATAAGTATCTTGCACAGAGAGCCTTGTATATCTCTGGTTTTTGAGTGCTTTCTCAAAAGGTAAATACAAGGCCAAAGGCTTTGACCAAACAGTAAACCTGATTTGATTTCATTTTTAAATTACTGATCATTATGTAAATTACACATGATGTCTGAGCCATTGAGTTTATAGTATTTTCCTATGAAATTATCTGAATAGGGTAAGACAATCTCAAATGTCAGATTATGCACAATAGTTGGGGCAACATTTGGCTGTGTTACTTCCAATTCTTCATAATCAGTGGACAATAAAGCTGTCATATGCCATCCTGACACTATTTATCTTTCTTCTTTCTGGTTTATCTTTTGTGGCCACAGAATCTTTTTTAAGAATTTACTTTTAAATAAATTCAAATACCAGAGGTGGATTTGGTAAAAATTGTATGTCTGTATTCATCTGTGCGTATGGATAATATTAATGCTCATTTGTCCATTAGTAGGGAATGGATTTCAACTGTAGACTAAATGGACATTAAATGCACAGGGATATACTTCCTTTAGGTCCTGAGTGCAGAGACTAAGGGCATGTACTACCTCTTTAGTAATGTTCACTTATTTTATGATTACACTGCCATGCCATATATTCATACTGGGTTTAGCTCACCAACATAATTTTTCTTGTGGAAAACATTGTTTGAAAACATTCTCAGTTACAATAACACAAGAATAGCATCCTACTGAAATTTTTATGTGCCAGTATTACATGTTTGTAAAATAGAATACTCTAAAATGTAAAATGTCTGAAAAAGTTTATGAAGATTTATGTAAAAAAAAAATTGGTGACAGGTCAGATGGAAGAGAATGATACCAGTTGTGTTTATATCTATGGGAAGAATAAAAACTTCTGTTTCTTTCTAGTCATTTCATACCATCTAACCAATAAAGATCAAATAAATACAAGATCAAAATATAGATAGTCTTGAAACTGGTAAAATAAACAGATATAATGAATAAAATTACTTAAAAAAACTAAAGTGGTAAATGGGATGTAAGTGAAAGAGAATAAACAGATTGGACATATGTAGAGAGAAGACACAGTTTATGAAATAATGGTGAAGGTGAGCTATTGGCAACACCTCTATCCCTACTGTCAATTGTTGCCAATTATCACTTGCTCCAGCTGTCTCTCAGGCAGATGACTAGGGAAGGAAGCAGTCACCACGATTAAGGACAGCCACAGTTCTCAAAGAATGCAAACCTATCATTTACAGTCCATACAATCCTTCTTTACTGTAAAGAAAGAGTGAATAAATAGACTTTGAAATTAAAGGCCAGTGATGATGCATGCATATAAGTGAAGTATGGAGCAATGGGAAGATATATGAATTTCAAAGTGCATAGGTTTCCTACTACCATTTTGGTGCATCTTTAGAAGGCACAGTGTGACCACATGCAGATCATCTGAGAGAGTAACTGAACATCTATGTGAGATTTTTCTGTAGCTTGCGTGCCAAAAATAACATTTGCCCTAGCAATGTGTTAAAAACTACATATTGATGGCATGTTCATCAGCTGACTCCACTCTATGGCCATTTGTTTATACCCAATTAGGGTGACATTCATTGAATTAGAATGGGGTTCCTTTTCATGAGACATGACCAGATATTGTGATATGGAAACTGAAGAGTCAGACCATATGTGATTCGACAATGTATGGAGTCCTTTCTTCACTCAGCATCTAGGATTTGAAGTTTGAGGGTAACTGGAAGAAAAACAAAAGACTCTCTGGACAATTTACAAGTAGAAAAATGACATTGAATTTTTAAAAGAATTTGGAGATATTTATTGATGTGCACGTTGGGAAAATGAGGCAGAAGTTTCAAGGCATTGCTCTGATCCTCATCCTCTGACACCTCATGAAATATATATGATGACATCTATGTAGACATTATAAGGCACTTACCTTTCTTTGAATGGCTGTATGGACTCTGTTATCTCTACTGGCCCATGTACTGCCTCAATTAGGAAGGCACATGACTGAAATATTCCATCCTTGTCTTCATTCTGCTTCATTGTCCAAAAGCAACTAGGATGCATAGAAATTGACATGTGGAGTGGAATGTTCAGGAGCAAGAAGAGTAAAATCAAAGCGAACATTTTTTTTCTGCTATAACCATGAGACATTTGAATTGTGATTTTCCATGCTTATCAGAACATCAAATGGGCACCCAGATATCTCCACTTGCTTTTATTTCTGTGACCAAATAAGAGTCTACTTACATATCATGATTCATTTTCTTTATTTGTACAGTTGTTTCCTCACCCATTGGGAATACTTTGAAACTCTCTTTCCTGGGGCTCTTCATCTGCTCTCCATAGTCCATGACATACAATTTGTATGATAAATATATAGTATGATAGTTCAGCTAGTTTCATGACATCATTCATCTTTTTGGAAAGTGGAGCCCCAGGGAAAATGACATTTTGGGAAAGTTTGTTCCAATGACTGCTGCAGCTTTTTGTTAGCATTAACAGCTTTAGAAATGATGTCAGTGTGTTTTGTTAGATTATCCACAGTGACACATGAATTATTTGTTTGGGGAAACTCATAATTTAAGAATTCATGGATCCACACTGGGATTGTATCACAAAGTCCATGTCATGGAAAAGCAGCTTCATATTTAGGGTATTTGAGTTAAACACAGCATTCAGAGTGGGGCCTACACTATACCAGTGGCAGTTACAGAATATCTAACCAAAGCCAGTGATTCCATTGTCTTGAAAACCTTAATCACTCCAAATCATTTTACTTTCTGGATCCTGCTGTTCCAGAACTGTCCAGATCATCAAAGAACCACAGTTCATTTACAAATTAAATGTTGATTTTTTTTAATATTCAAAGAGCTCAGAGAGAGCATGTGACCTGTATGCCTCATTTCATATACTACACAAGACATATCACTCCAGCTCCCAACCAATCAATATTCATGAGTAGATAAGTTGAATATTTCATTTCTAAACTAAGATCATCCTCCATTATTCTGTCTTCACATGTGTTGACCCATGTGTTCCTTTTTTTCTGTGGTTTCCAATGTTGTTTTTGCTCATTTTATAATACATTAGTAGCTACAAAGAAGTCTTATTGAGTATTTAGAAGCAAATAGAACACGGTAAGTGACCCAGTGTTTTACGTATTAATTCTTCTCATACAATTTTTCTACTTATCTACTGCACTTGCTTTCTGGAACCTGCACTGCCACTGTGATAATGATCTGCTGAGTATGGGATGAAGAGCCTCTCTCAATGGATATGGACTGTAGAGAATGTAAGAAAAATATAGAGCAAGTCTTTGTTGTGTGTGGTGATTTAATATTTGAGATCAGACAAATGGGACTACTGTTATCTTCTCAATCTTATTTCATATTTAATTATAAACATTTAAAAAGTTTGTCACCCATTGTTTTGTGATGAGTTAGGAACAAAATTCCTAGCCCCTTAAAACAAATTAACCAATTACAACTGTCCATAACAACCTTCTTCTAAATAAAAATATGTTAAACCTTGGAAGCATATCATGCCTCTCTGCAATTATGCAAAGATTCAGAGCAATTACAATATGGTTTCCTCCAATTAACATGGTGATGATAGTAACTTATGGGTACTATTGCTCAATACTAAGATTCTGTGTTGCCAATCCTTCTTAAAGTCCCTTGTATTGTCTTTATGGTGCTGTTTATCAGTATTCACTTCACCCATGAGCACATTGACAAGGTGTGGGTCTCAATCAGTTGAAAGTGAGGGAAGGAAGAAGGTGCTCTATGCTCCCAAAGGTGATGGAATGAAGACGTAAAGATATTTTATTGCTAAGTAAGTGTAGAGTTTTCTACTTTCAGTGGTAAGGTTACTGCTTCTTATGAAAAGGACTTGCAAGTTGCAGTCCCCAATTCCAGAAAAGGACACAACTAGTGCTGTGTTTATTTATTTTTTAATTCTTTGCGGTTCTCAAACATTAATATTATGTTCATAAAATTTTACTCACTTTTATGCTCCTGCTTAAACCCATATAAACCCAATCACACTCAAGTTCATGAGTTCTTTTTGTACCTTTAAATGTACACAAAGCTGTAAACATATACAGATACATATGCCTTACTTATTCCATTTAGAGTTGTTTCTATTTCAATGTACTTGGGCTAGCAACTTTTAAATACAAAATATATCAGATCTCGTCCCAGTAAAGAAAAAAGACTTTATATCTCATAGAGACAGCATTCCTAAACAAGACAAAGACCTCAGGAGACACTGAATGCATGTGATCTATTTCAATGTATTTTGGCTAGCAAACTTGAAACTGAAAATATATCAGGATCTTGTACCAGTTTAAAAAAAAAAAAGTCTTTATATCTCATAGAGGCAGCATTCCTAAAAGAGATAAAGACCTCAGAAGACACTGAATGTGTGTGGTCTGTGATTTTAAAATGCACTCAACAAAACTATGGTTTGTGAATATGTCTTCTGGGAATTCACCAATATAAATCATTTCATCATAACCTCCAAAATATACTATAAAATTGGTGTTTCCTGAAAACACGACCAATGATCTAGCTCTTCAATATCCTTAAATAGACATAAAATGATTATTTGGTTTTGTTCCATATTGAGATAATGTGCATTATGAGAAGGAAGCATTGTTATTGCAGCAGTATCCTTCAATTATATCCTCAACAACAAAATGCACATATTGCAATGCTTCTTCAACACACTTAATTGAAATTTCCTGAAAATACCAATGCTGAATCTACACTAGTCCAACTTTCTTTTCTTCATGAGTTGTGGCTCAGTGTGTGTAATGTCCAGAGAACCAGTATGTCAGCGCAGAACAGAACCAATGTAGTCATGTAGCTGAGATCATGATGAACTATGAAGACTACCGGGGGAAGGTTCTTGCCTCAAAGGACTTGTGGTTTCTATGCATTCAATACTCTGTTTCTTGGGGTCTTTGTCAAGCACTCCCAATGTGAAGGTCAACTACCAGGAACTCATGTACATCTTGCTTATCTCATTCATCTTTTGTTTCCTGTGCCTCTTGCTCTTCATTAACCCTCCTAACTCATCTACTACACCCTGCAGAAATTTGCAGTTGTATTCACTGAAGCTGTTTCCACTGTGTGGGCCAAAACAGCAACTGTGCTGATGACTTTAATAATCACAGCCTCTGGAATGAAGATAAGGTACATTCTGGTTTCAGAGGCACTTAACTACATCATTGCTATATGTACTCTAATCCAAGCTATTTTCTGTGCAATCTAGTGAGGTGCTTATCCTACCTCTGTTGGTATCAATACACATCTGAGTATGGCTACATCATCATGGTATGCATCAAGTGCTCTGTTACTGGCTTATACTATGTCCTAGGATACGTGGCCTGACTGGCTCTGTGGAGATTCAGTGTGGTTTTCTTGTCCAGATATCTGCCTAACACATTACGTAAAGTCTAGTTCTTGACATTCAGCATGCTGTTGTTTCTCCCTGTTGTTTTCACCCTGTGTAACATAGTACCAAGGGCAAGGTCATTGTGGCTTTAGAAATTTCTCCTTCTTGGTTTCCACTGAAGGCCTGTTGGATGCATCATTATCCCCAAGTGTTGCACAATTTTATTATGAGTAGACAGACAATGTCTTCAAAAGATCAGAGAGAAATCATCTTCCTAAACTTGTATTTAATGAATTCTCACTGGCAAATATATAGTAGGTTCATAGCCAAAAATATTGGATTATATTACAAGTCCTATCTCTTATCTTTTTCTATTGATTTTGCCTAGAAATATCATGTCTATTATTGTTTCCTACATTGTCTCTTATAACCTACTCAAGCCATACATTTCATAAGACCTAGCTGTTGGGGAATAGAGCAGAATGGAATAGTCTTCTCTGCTCAAAAATGCAGAAATGTTCAAAGTAAATTCAAAATTCTTATTTTAATATCTCACTGAATGCTTCACTTAATGCAGTTGAGGGATGAGAGAAAAAGACAGGATATTTGTGGAAGAGTGAACATTTTGTCAATGGGAGTAAAGCAATATATGCTGTGGGATGGTCTTTAGGTTAAATGTGTTGCTCTGATTGGTTAATAAATAAAACACTTATTGGCCAGTAGCCAGGCAGGAAGTATAGGTAAGACAAGCAGAGAGGAGGATTCTGGGAAGTAGAAGGCTGAGGCAGAGAGATGCTGCCAGCCACCACAATGACAAGCAACATGTGAAGATACTGTTGAGCCACGAGCCACATGGCAAGGTATATATTAATAGAAGTGGGTTAATTTAAGGTAGAAGAACTAGATATCAAGAAGCCTGACATGACCATACAGTTTGTAACCAACATAAGTCTCTGTGTGTTTATTTGGTTGGGTCTGAGTGGCTGCAGGACTGCAGGATGATAGAGATTTGTCCTGGTATGTTTTGGTAAACAGGTAGAAAGAACATTACAGAAGCTAAATTGATGTCTCTGTAGTTAATATCACATATTTCTTTTACAGAGGTGCTCATATGTATCCCCAAGAAAATGCTCTTTACAACAACTTGTAACAGTAACTTCAAAGGATCAGATGGCTTCTTTGGGGCTTCAGGATTACCTGAACTCACATGTGCCCATAATCACTCATACACAAACACAAAACTCAAGTAACCTAATATTTTTTAAATATAGAAAAATATTACAAAGACTCTGCAATGAGTTTCTACTTTGCAATAGGCTCTTAAGATGTCAGCATTAGAAATAATCTACAGAGGAAGCATGAGATATTAGAAGTGATGACCAGAGCTCTCCTCATGCATATGACACAGGAAACTTCAAATTGAAGTGTACCAGAAAAGACACAATTATGGCCTGATATGGTAAGATCAACTTGGCAAATTGATCTCTTGTAGTATATATTAATAATTTGAAATGATCTGACCATCAAACTCCCTGTATTTCTCAAATTTCTATTTAAGGAAATCATGAGTATTAATAGAAATATTTTATAACAGGAATTACCAAAGACTACAAAAGGTTTATTTTTGTAGTATAAATATCCCTGGTCACAGTTTCTAATGGTTAGTTTTCATGTCTAAAAATATTTTACTTTTATTTCCTGTATAAAGTTCTTTTCTAATAAGCATGCAGTAACCACAGAGACAAGAATACAGCTTTGAATCATAAGAACTGGCTTCATGAATATTATTAGCTATCAATTGCATTGCTGTTGATGAATTTCTAAGTGCTGCTATTAAATAAAAAACAGAGACAGAATTTGGGTTAAAGCCAGAGAGAGATAAGCCACCAGTCAACTTCACCTCACCAACTCTGCACCTTCCAAAAAGAGCTTCTTACTATCTACTCATGCCTATATACCTTCTGTTCTGTTCTCTCATTGGCTCTCTCAGTCCAGCTACATCACTTCCTCTTCCTGTCCAGCTCTGTCACTTCCTGTCTGCCTGTACAGAGTTACAGACCTCTATGGTTGTTCTAGGATTGAAGGTTTGTATCACCATACTTGTCTCTGTTCTCTAGAGTCGCCTTGAACTCACAGGTATCCAGATAGATCCTTGCCTCCCAAGTGATAGGATTAAAGGTATGTGCTACCATTGCCTGATTTCTGTGATTACTTATAATGGCTGGCTTTTTCCTTTGATCTCCACACAAGCTTTATTTATTAAAGCACAAGTAAAATATCATCATGTATCAGTACAAAATATGTCGATATTTCCCCCTTTTTGTCTAATAAGAAATTAAAAATTTATAACTAATAAATATATATATATATATATAATAAGTACAATAAATATATACATATATACAAGCAATAAATACATCAACAATGTCTAGTCCATTTGCATTTGACAAATTCAGAGGAAATATTCCATTATCTATCTTAACTTGGTGACTCCAAATATACCTAATTCACTTTATATCCTATCTTCTAATACTAATTTAAAAAACTAGCCCTACACCCATTTGTTGGAGACCCCAGCCACTTCCTGAGAATCCGAGACCAGCCCCTGCTTCCATCTTGCCCTGGCACTCCCACCTGGAGCAGAGACCCCAGCCACTTTCTGAGACTTAGAATCCAGTCCCCAGCTTCCATCCTGCCCAGAATTCCCATCTGGACCAGAGCTGAGTGCCTGGTGTTGTAATCAGAGAGGCAAGCACATTGGGGTACCACACCTGGGCACCAGCCATCCTGGGAGGACCTGCCCCACTTGGCCCCAGTTCCAGGGCAATCGCTGGGCCCTGCAAGAAGGCACCCAGTTTCCAAGATTGCAGGGAGACCCTGCAGTCTCCACACCCTGCCACCACACCCATTTGCCTGAGACCCCAGCCACTTCCTGAGACTCAGAGAACAGGCCCAAGCCCCCATCCGCCTCAGAACTCCCATCAGGACCAGAGGTGAGTGTCTGGGGTTACAGTCAGAGAGGCTGCTGCCCTTGGGTCCCACCCCTGGACACAGCCCATCCCGGGAGGACCTGCCCAACTTGGCCCCAGTTTCTGGCCAGTCAGTGGGCCCTACAGGAAGGCTCCCCTTTTCCAAGACTGCAGGCATACCCTTCAATCTCCACACCCTGCACACACACCCATATGCCAGAGAACCCAGCCACTTCCTGAAAATAAGAGAGCAGCACCTAGCTTCCATTCTGCCCTGGAACTCCCATCTGGAAAAGAGGAGCTCCAATCTGGATGAAATAAGTAGACCCCAGGAACTTCCTGAACTCAGAGTCCAGTGCCCCAGCTCCTATCCAGCCAGCATTCTCATCTGGACCAGAGCTCCCATCTGGCCCAGAGCTAACATATGGACCAGAGAAAGTCTTCCTAAATCTGTCAGCTCTCTCTGGACCAAGTACAATGATAAGACCAAGAACGAACCCAAGAGGAGATGGGCAGATGTCAAGGCAAAAGTACCTACAACAAAATAAAGAGCAATACAGCATCAACAGAACCTAGCCCTTCTCATGGAACATCATGGAATGGAAGAAGAAGAAGAAGAAGACAACCTTATAAGTAACATCATGAAGAGGCTAGAGCCTTATATAGAAGAAATCAAAAATAAAGTAGAGGAACAGACAAACAAAAAATGGGAAGGATGCTATAAAAAACTAGAGGAAAGGAGAATTAAAGCAGAAGAAAACAATCAGTCCCAGAAAGAAAATCATGAAAAAGCAAGGAAAACATCCCAAGACCTGAAGAGGGAAATAGAAAAACTGAAGAAGAAGCTAGCAGAACGATGCTGGAAATAGAAAATCTGAGTAAAGAAATGGGAAATTCAGAGGCAAGTATAACCAACTCAATGAAAGACAGGGAAGACAGGATCTATGGTGTTGAAGAAACTTTGGAAGAAATAGATTCATCAGTCAAAGAAAACACTAAAACCAACAAAGTCATGACCCAAAATGTCCAAGAAATTTGGGAAACCATGAAAACACCAAACCTATGAATAATAGGGATACAGAAAGGAGAAGAATACCAACTCAAAGGCGCAGAAAATATATTTAACAAGATCATAAAAGAAAACTTTCCCAACTTAAAGAAGGAAATGCCTATGAAGATACAAGAAGCCTATAAAACACCAAAAAGACTAGACCCCCCCAAAAAAAGTCCCCTTGCCACATAATAATTAAACAACTAAACATACAAAAAAAAGAAAGAATATTAAGGGCAGCAAAGGAAAAAGGCCAAGTGACTTATAAAGGCAAACCCATCAGAATAACACCTGATTTCTCAAAGGAGACTTTGAAAGCAAAAAGGATGCAAAAAGATATAATGCAGACAGTAAGAGACCATGGATGACAGACTAGACTAACATACCCAGAAAAAAATCTCAATTATCATAGATGGAGTGAACAAGACCTTCCAAGACAAAACCAGATTTAAACAATAGTTATCCATGAACCCAGCCCTACAGAAAGCACTAGAAGGGAAATTCCAAACTAAGGAAGGCAGATACACCCATGAAAACACAGGCAATAAATAAACCACAGAGGTAAACCCAAAAGAAGAGAAGTACACACACACTACGAAGAAAAAATAAAAATAACAACAGGAACGAATGATAATTGGTCATTAATATCAATGGACTTAATTCACCTATAAAAAGACACAGACTAACAGAATGGATATGAGAACAGGACCCATCTTTCTGCTGCATACAAGAAACACACCTCAAATTTAAAGATAGACACTTCCTAAGAACAAAAGGCTGGGAAAAGACTTTGCAATCAGATGGTCTTAAGAAGCAAGCTAGTGAAACCATCCTAATATCCAGCAAAATAGACTGGAAACTAAAATCAATCAAAAGAGTTGATGAAGGACATCACATACTCATCGCAGGAAAGATCCACCAAGGTGAAGTTTCAATTCTGAACATTTATGCCCTAAACACAAGGGCACCCGCATTTGTAAAAGAAACATTACTAAAGCTTTAATCACATATAAAAACCCACACATTAATAATGGGAGACTTCAACACCCCACTTTCACATCTGGACACATGGGCCAAATTGCAACTTAACAGAGAAATAATGGACATAACTGATGTTATGATTCAAATGGACATAACTGATATCTACAGAACATTCCACCCAAACAAAAAGAATATACCTTCTTCTCAGCACCCCATGGAACTTTCTCTAAAATCAACCTCATACTTGGGCACAAAGCAAATCTCAACAGATACAAAACAATTGAATTAACCTCCTGTGTTCTATCAGACCACCATAGTTTATAGTTAGATGTCAACAACAATTAAAAAAATACAGAAAACCTACAATCTCATGAAAACTGAATAATGCTCAACTGAATCACCAATGGGTTAAGGAAGAAATAAAGAAATTAAAGACTTCTAGTGATCAATGAAAATAAAAACACCACATAACCAAACTTATATGACACTATGAAAGAACTGCTAAGAGGGAAATTCATAGCACTAAATGCACACATAAAGTATTTGGAGAAATCTCACACTAGTGACTTGACAACACACCTGAAAGCCCTTGAATATGAAGAAGAAAAGTCTCCCAGGAGAAAAAGATGCCAGGAAAATCTCAAATTGAGGCAAATATCAGTAAAATAGAAATAAAGAGAACGATACAAAGCATTAATGAAACAAAGAGTTGGTTCTTTGAGAAGATCAACAAGATAGACAAGCCCTTATCCAAACTAACCAAAAGACAGAGAGAGAGAGAGCATGCAAATTAACAATATCAGAAATGAAAAGGTGCCCATAAAACAGTCACTGAGGAAATGCAGAGAATCATCAGGTCATACTTCAAGAACCTCTACTGCACAAAACTGGAAAATCTAAAAGAAATGGATAACTTTCTGGATAGGTACCACATACCTAAGTTAAATCAATACCAATAAACCATTTAATAGTCCAATACCCCTAAGGAAATGGAATCAGTCATTAAAACTCTCCCAAGCAAAAAAAATCCCAGTACCAGGTGGTTGCAGTGCAGAATTCTACCAGATATTCAAAGAAGTCTTATACCAATACTCTTTAAATATTTTCACACAATAGAAGCAGAAGAAATACTACCAAACTCCTTCTATGAGGCTAAAATTACCCTGATTACTAAACCAAACAAAGATGCAAAAAAGAAATTGAACTACAGACCAATGTCCTTCATGAACATTGATGCAAAATTACTCAATAAAATACTGGCAAACAGACTCAAAGAAAATATCAAAACATGATCCATCATGATCAAGTAGGCTTCATCCCAGGGATACAAGGGTGGTTCAACATATGATAGTCCATCAATGTAATACACAATATAAACAAACTCAAAGAAAAAAAATACATGATCATCTCACTAAATGCAGAAAATTAATTTGACAAAACCCTACACCCCTTCATGATAAAGGTCTTGGAGCCATCAGTAATAAAGGGAACATACCTAAACATAATAAAGGCAATCTATAGCAAGCCAACAGCCAACATCAAGTTAAATGTAGAGAAACTCAAAGCAATACCACTAAAATCAGGAACAAGGCAAGGCTGTCCCCTCTGCCCATACTTTTTCAATATAGTACTTGAAGTTCTAGCCAGAGATATTAGACAACATGAGGAGATTAAGGGGATACAAATTGGAAAGGAAGAAGTAAAGCCTTCCCTATTTGCAGATGACAAGATAGTATACATGAGTGACCCCTGATTGTAGAGAGCCCAGTGGCTGAATTACTTTGTTAATTGCTCTAAGGTCTTTTACCATTCTCCATTTACCAGATTTCGTTTTTATAACAAATATAGGAAAATTCTAAGGGCTGGTTGATTCTTCACTATGCTGAGCATTTAACTGTTCTTCTACCAGCTCTCCTAAAGCCTGGAGTTTCTCTGTTGTTAAAGGCCATTGCTGAACTCATAAAGGCTTGTCTGTTAACCATTTTAAAGGTAGAGCTGTTGGTGTCTTTGGAAGATCATCCGTTGTTGTGCCCTGTTCTTGTATAATATGGATAGCTGGTGACCACTCATTAGAATAATACCTTCTGATATTTCTCTTAGAAACATGTGGTAATTTATGATTTGTTTCTGAGGTTGAAGGGATGTTAATCTGAGTATTCCATTTTTGCAACAAGTCTCTACTCCTGAGGTTCATCGCTATGTTAGCCACATATGGTTATAATTTTCCTCTCTGTCCTTCTGGGCCTATATATTTGAGCCATCTTTCACTGTGTTTCACTTGAGATAATTTTCCAATTCCTAACAGCTGAATGTTTACCTCCTGAGGCCAAGTTGGATGCCAAAATTCTGGTACAATTATGGTCACATCAACACCTCTGTCTACCAGACCAGACAACAAAACACCATTTATTTTTATTGTTAATTTTGGTCTTTGTTAATTTATAGAAGTTGGCCAAAAAAATTTATGTTTTCTCCTGAATTTTCTGTTCTCTCTGTCTCAGTTGTTCCATTACTATGAGTAGCCTGGTTTATTCTAATAGGCATTTTGTTATCTAATTGCTCTGAGTAGGGATCTCCTCTATGACTGCAGGAAAGTTCTGAAATGTATTCACTGTTGGGGCCTGCCAGAGGCCCCACTGGGTGTCTCCCAAAGACCTAGTCAAAGTATTCCTTTGTCTGTCCCTTGTTGATCTACATTTGTTGGTCCAGTGTCTTTCCTTACCACACCTTCTACATACTCCAGAAGGAAGGGTCATTCTGTTGCCATTGTTCCTTAAAGAAACATTGTTTCTAGAAGTGCCCTGTTTACAGTCCCTTTTCAAATGCCGTTGCTTTCCACATCCAAAACATCTGACATTCCTCAAACCTCTTGAAATTGCTTCTCCTATCCACACATTTTCATAATAATGAGCCTCCACATTAAACGAGTCTCTAATCCAATCTTCCAAGGGTGCAGATCTTGCATTTAACGGACTGATTATTTTATTCCATGCTGCATTTGTGTTCTCAAAAGCCAAAGATTCAATTATTGTCTGGCTAGCTTCTGAATTCAGGGCCATTCTATTTACTGCTGAAGTCAGTCTTTGTAAGAAATCTGTGAAAGATTCTTTTGGACCCTGTATAACCTTTGAAAATGACTCCATTTTCTTTCCTGGTTCCTCAACTCTGTCCCATGTATTCAAGGCTGCCATTTGACATAGAATTAGGGTTTAGATATCATATAAACATTGTGTTTGTGCTGCAGTATATTGGCCTTCTCCCACAAGCTAATCCTAGAAGATTTGTATACCTTTATCCCTACATTGTATTGCTGTGTTTTTAGCTTCCTCTTTGAACCACATTTGCCACTGGAGCTGTTGTTCAGGTTCCAGAACAGCCTGTGCCAGCTCCAGCCAATCCTGTGGTATAATCTTATATAAGTTGACCAGGAGTTTAACATTTGCTCTACATATGGGGAATGCATGCCATAAGATACTATTGCCTCCTTAAACATTTATAAGTTTAACATTTCAACTGGAGTCCATATATTTTGTGTATTCACTTGACCAGGTAGCTGTTGTATGGTTACCAGATAAATTAAGGATGATTGTGTAACCTTATCATCCAATCCTGAAACAACATCACTATTAATTTGTTCTGCCTGAATCTGAATTTCTCTATAATTCATTTTAACAGGTTTACCAAGTTTTTCTAAAATTTTTATCCTGGCACTTAAATTGACTATCTTTTTAAATAGTAAAATAAGGATAAGAAGAGTAATAATATACATAATTAAATCAACACTAATCTTCTCATATGGTTGTTCCATTGTCAGACTGCCTAAAATTTCAAACAAAGCCCAAATTTCTCCCAATGTACACATAAAACCCATTTTTTTAATGTGGAAAAAATTCTCTTTTAAATACTTTCCTTTAAAATATCTGATATAATTGACTTACCAAGTCTGCATACAACATTAGATATCCAAGCGAATTTCAAAACAGTTACCTAGCATCCAAGGTGTGTATCCAGAAAGAGAGAGAGAGACAGAGAGAGACAGAGACAGAGAGAGACACAGAGAGAGAAAGCTTAGCCATTTTCTGGTTAAAAGATTGAATCCAACCATGTGTTCCTGCTTGAGCCGAGTTGAACCTGGGCTCTGCCTTCTTTAAACTCTGACCACATGCATTGGTGTTTTGGCAAAAAGCAGCCTATCTGCAGTTGCATGTAGCTACTGCAATTAGCAGTAGCTTCCACAGGCCTGAGTTATTCTTAGCACCAGCTTTTTAAGCAAGTATCTCCAGCTGCCGGTACCTGCTTATAGCTAGGGTCAGATGGGCCTGAGTGCTAAGCCAAGCTAGGCCCAAGCTAAGGAGCTGGGCCCAAGCTAAGGAGCTGGGCCCAAGTTAGGGAGCCAGGCCAGAGCTAGGAAGCCAGACCCACTGCCAAGCCAAGTGGTTTTTAATGAATTATTGCCCGATGTTGTGTGCCAAATGCTGATGTAACCTTCTTGTTAAATAAGAAACGAAGAGCCCATTGCAGAGTTAAAAGCCAAGAAGTCAGAGCAATACTTGAGAGCTGAAAACCTTACCCTTCACTGCTGCTGCTGTCTTTCCTCTCCACAAGATGCCTACTTCGTGTGTCATGCCTTTTATATAGACTTTCTGTCCTGCCTTCTCATTGGTTGTAAACCCAGCCACATGACCTCCTCATCACTGCCTGTCTGTACAGACCTCCAGGTCTTCTATGGTTGATACTGAGATTAAAGGCATGTGTTGCCATGCTGGCTGTATCCTTGAACACACAGAGATCTGCCTAGCTCTGTCTCCCAAGTGCTGGGATTAAAGGCATGCATCACCAATGCCCAGCTTCTGCTATGGCTTGCTCTGACCCCAAGGTAACTTTATTAACATATAAATAAAATCACATTTCAATACAAATAAAATGTCACTATAGGGACAAACCATAGACACTGATGAAATTCACAGAATTATAAGATTGTTCTTTTAAAATACTTACTTCTCCAATTAGAAAAATCTAAAACAAATGGATAATTTTATCAAGTTCTCCATACCAAACTTAACTCAAGATTACATATAAAATTTAGATATACAGTAATCCCAATGAAGTAGAAGCAGTCATTGTAAGTATCCCAATAGGAGGGGGGAAGCCTATGGTCATACAGTTTTGTGCAGAATTTAACTAAATATCCAAAGATGAGTTAATACAAATACTCCAAATATTCTACAATTCCTTTATGCATAATTCATTTTGTGATGTAGATTTATCTTGATACTCAAGTGACAGAAGGCCCAATAAAGAGAGAGTAGCCAACCAATTTCCCTTGTGAGAATCAATACAAAAATACTCAATAAAATAATTGTAAAACAAATCCAATGCATTATTAAAATTATCATGTCAGAGATGCAGGGATAGATTAATATATGAAAATCAATTAATATATCAATCACATAAACAAACTGAAATAAAATGCACATGATGATGTCATTAAATAAGAAAAGGCTTTAACAAAATCCAACAGCTCTTCATCATAAAAGTCCTGGAGACAATAGTGATGTAAGGAACATACCTCAACAGAATGAATGCAGTTTACAGCAAGTCCATAGTCAACATTTTTTATAAAGGTGTCTGTAATGCTGACATCTTTATAATGAGTATTTTTATATCTTTTTAATTTTTTTTTAATACAATGCAAGTGTGAATGTGTAGTTAGAGTTTTCCTGCCTGGCCCAGTCAGGACAAATCTCTCTTACCCGCCAGTCCCATAGTCGCTCAGACCCAACCAAGAAAGCACACAGAAACTTATATTGCTTATAAACTGTGTAGCTGTGGCAGGCTGCTTGTTATCTACTTCTATCTTAAATTAACCCATTTCTGTTAATCTATACTTTGCCACATGGCTTGTGGCTTACCAGTTTCTTTACATGTTGCTTCTGATGGCGGCGGCTGGCAGTGTCTCTCTCCAGCCTTCTACTTCCCAGAATCCTCTTCTCTCTTGTCCCGCCTATACTTCCTACCTAGCCACTGGCCAAACAGCATTTTATTTGTACAGAGTGATATCCACAGCATGAATGTACATGGAAAAGATTTCTGGATCAAGAACAGAAAGGGAGAACAAGGAATAACAGACCATGATAAATGAAGGACACATGAGAAGAGGAAGAAGCATCTATGGCCATACCACCCTGAACGCGCCCAATCTCCTCTGATCTCAGAAGCTAAGCAGGGTCAGGCCTGGTTAGTACTTGAATGGGAGAATAGGAAGAAGCAAAGTGCTAGAGAGGTCCCCAGAAATCCACAAAGATACCTCCACTGTAGACTACTATCAATGGTTGAGAGAAAGCCCGAACTGACCTAGTCTGGTGATTGGATGGCCAAATACCCTAACGGTCATGCTGGAACTCTCATCCAATAACTGATGGAAGTAGATGCAGTGATCCTCAGCCAGGCCCCAGGTGGACTCCAGGAGTTCAGTTGGTGAGAAAGAGGAGTGGTTGTAAGAGCTAGAATTGTAGAGGCACAGGGACAAATAGCCAAACTAATGGAAACACATGAACTATGAAACAAATGTTGTGGAGCCCCGAAATGGATCAGGCCCTCTGGATAAGTGAGACAATTATCTTTAGCAGGAATTGGGGGATGGAGTAGGAGGTCATCAGACTAACTTAACAGACAGACTCAGTAAATTCAATTTTTTTTCACAGACTCTATGTGTAACCGTGTGTCCGTGTGTGTGTGTGTGTGTGTGTGTGTGTGTGTGTGTGTCCATGTATTTGTGTACATATATACACTAATTTTTGCCCAAAGTAAGTAGGAGAGGTACTATTTGAGAATTGAAGGCCTGAAGGATTTGGGCATGGATTCTGAGCCAGTATGAAGATAATATCACACCTGTCTCATGAACTGAACAACCACCCAAAGTCCCAAAATGAAAAGGAAGCAGTTTGAACTGAGGAATGGAGTCACTAGTAAGATGAACAACAGATGTTGGTGACAGAAGAGCAAATACTGACAAAGGATATGCTACATGTGTGAATTGTCAGAATAAAACCTGCCATGCTATACGTTAATTAAAAACTGTTATTCCACACAAAACAAAACTAAATTCCATGCTGAATCTGAACCACTGAAAGGTTTTTTGCACCACCGATGTAAGCTAAATTTTCTCTGTCTTTTTATGAAAGAATCTACCTGTCACACACCTCTATATCTACATCTTAGGACCATAGGAAGGATCACCACAAAAGTTTATGCACTTTTTACATGTTTATTACTAAATGTACAATAAGATTGAGAGGAGAACAGCAGTCCTGGTAGCCTCATCTCAAATACTAAATAGGACATATCACCACCCACAACAAAGTTGTGCCCTACATTTGCCCTACATTCTCTGCAGGACATATCCACAGAGAGAGGCTCTTCACCCCATACTCAGCAGAACATTATCACAGTGACAGTGCAGTTGCCACAATGCAAGTGAAGTAGATGAGTAGGAAATTTGTATGAGAAGAATTTATAAATAAATCACAGGGTAACTTCCAGTTTCTATTTGCTTATAAAATATTCAATAAGGCTTCTTTGCAACTACAACTGGATTATAAAATGAGCAAAACTATGTAAAAAACCACAGATAAACAAGAAGAAATGGGTCAAGCCATGGTATTGATTTGTGAGAACTGAAAATCACAGAGGGAATCTTCGTTTAGAAATCAAATATTCAATTTATCTTCTCATTAATGTTTGGTTTGGTGGAGGAGGGATGGTATGTCTTAAGTAGTAGATGAAATGTGGCACACAGTTCTGGTGTTCTTTCTGGAGCTCTTTGAGTATTTAAAAATCAACATTTAATTAGTCAATGAACTATTTCAATGTTCTATAATGAGCTGGAGAGTTTAGAAAGAGAGGATTCAGGAAATTAAATGATTTCAATTGATTGTTAGTTTTCAAGACAATAGAATCACAGGCTTTGGTGAGATATTCTGTAACTGCCACTGGAATAGAGTAGGCCCAGCTGTGAATGCTGTGTGTAACTCAATTACTCTAAACATGAAGCTGCTTTTCCCTGACATGAACTTTGTGACACAATTCCCAGTGTGGAACCATGGATTCTTATTTTGTGAGTACTGCTGAACCAATAATGCATGTCTCACTGTTGATAATATAACAAAATCCACTGACATTATTTCTAAAGCAGTTAACATTAACAGATTGATGAGGTAGTCATGGGACCAAATTTTCCCAAAATGTTATCTTCCCTGCGGCATTAATTTCCAAAAAGATGAGTGATGTCATGAAACAAGGTTAACTATCCTCTTATATATTTATCATCCAATTTGTATGTCATGGACTGGGGACATCAGATGCAAAGCCTCAGGGAAGATATTTCAAAGTATTTTCAATGGGTGAGGAAACAACTGAACAAACACACAAAGAGAAAATGAATCATGAATACACAAGTAGTATCCTATTTGGCCACAGAAATAAAAGCAGGTTGGGATATCTGGGTGCCCATTTGATGTGCTGATCAGCGTGGTATGTCATAATCCACATTTCCCAGGCTTAGAGCAGAAAAAAATGTTCACTTTTATTTTGCTCTTCTTCCTCCTGAATATTCCACTTCATGTAGCAAGTTTAATTCATCCCAGGTGCTTTTGGAGAATGAAGCATAGTGAGGACATGGATGGAGCTCTGGAGCCATGTGCCTTCGTACTTGAGGTATTTCCAGGGAAAATGGACATAAAGGATTTTGTAGAACCTTTCAAAGAACCGTAAGTAACTTTGTATTTGTATGTAAATGTCATCATGAATATTTCATGAGTGGTCAAAAAAATGAGGATCAGAGCAATGCCTTGGATGCTCTGCCCTGTTCTTTCAAGCTGCACACCAATAAACAATGCCTTTTTTTTAGCGACTCAATGGTATTTTTCTTCTTTCAATTTGTCCAGAGAGTGTTTTCTTTTTCTCACAGTTACCTTCCTACTTCCAAATCTGGAAGCTGAGTGAAGAAAGGACTCTGCCTCTTCACAGTATCTGGGGCACAGTTTCAGCTGATGTCTTATCAAAAGAAACCCCACTCTATGTCAAGGAGTATAACTCTAAGTGGGTACAAGTAAATAACTATATAATCAGCTGGTGGACATTCAATAGAAGTGTAGGTCCCTATGCATTGCTAGGGCATCTAATGTTTTTGGTACAACTAGTCGAAGAGAATTTTCAGATAGATTTCAGTTACTCTCTCAGAAGCTCTGCCTGTGGTCACACTATGCCTTCAAAAGATGCATCAAGAATGGATGTAGGAAATCTGTCCACTTTGAATGTCATATGCGTTCCTGTTCCTCCATACATCTCTTATATGCATGTACAAATGTTGGCCTTTAATTTCAAAGTCCATTTCTTCACACTCTCTTTACACTAAGGAAGGATTGTATGGGATTAAATGATATGTTTGCATTCTTTGAGAACTGAGGATATCCCTGCTTACTTTCCTTGTCAATTGCCTGTGAGACAGCTGGAGCATCTCTGAATTGGCAACAGTAGCTAATAGGTACAGAGGGGTTACCTACTAGTTAAGCTTTGCCTTTGTTTCAGAAGCATGTGTCTATTCTCTGTATATATCTAAGCTGTCTATTCTCTGACACTTATATCACATTTACCTTTAGATAATTATATTAAATATATCTGCACATTTTACCTATTTGGGCACATTTTATACACATTTTTGTTTTCAGACTCCCTGAGAGCAGACTCCCTTTCAAAGACAGCACTTTAGTCCACTAGTGGACTCTAACAGCTCAAGTAATTGATGTTCGTTAATGGTTAGTGTGCTGGAGTTAGTGTTTGAGTTTCACAAGTTCAGCTCTCAAATTCCTATTCTGAATTACTTCATTTTGAATGACACTTTTCTGTATGATATTAAAGAATATTCTAAAATTATTTTATTTAAATCACATAAATTAAATTACATAAACTCATATTTTACTACATAGAGATATCACAGTGGTAAAATTCTAAGTGGGTAAAAGATTGTATTTAAGTTTGAGTGAACTATTCAGAATGAAGGTGTATATTTGATCTTTATTTGTTAAATGGTATGAAATGAATGGGAAGAAACAGGAGTTATTATTCTTCCCATAAACATAAACACAAACTGGTATTATTCTCTTCCAACTGACCTGTTCCCCATTTTTATTATATAAAACTCCATAAACAGTTTCCATACATTGTACATTCTAGAGTCTTGTATTTTACAAACATGTAACACCAGCGCGTAGCAAGCTAATTAGGATGCTAGGCTTGTGTTAGTGTAACTGGACAGGTATTCAGTAGTTGTAGTATAGAAACATTATGTTGTCAGATATACACAGTGTGAGTATGTGGTATGATGGTGTAAACATAAAATAAGTGAACAATACTGAGGAGGTAGTACATAGCCTTAAGCTCTATACTCAGGATCTAGAGAAAGCATATCCCTGTACATTTGAAGACAGTTTAATCTACAGTAATTATTATTCAAAATCATGGGCTCTATTCCCTATTTATGACCTAACTGAGCATTAATACTATCCATACCCACAAGTGAATACAGATATACATCTTTACCAAATACATCTCTGGTATTTGAATTCATTTAAAATAAATTCTTAAAAAAGATTTTATTTCTTCAATGGATAAAACAGAAAGAAAATAGATAAAGATGTTCAGGATGAGATATGTTAACTATATTGCCCACTCATTATAAAGAATTGTAAGTACAAGAACTAAATGTTTCCCAGAAAATTATGCACACATCTGATATTTATGAATGCCTTATCTAATTCAGTTAATTTCGTAAGATTAAGTGAATTAGATAAGGCATTCATAAATACCATAAATTGAATGGCTCACACATCACTTGCATTTTTCATATTACTCAATAATTTAAAAATGGAAAGATGATCAGGTTTACTGTTTGATCAAATCCTGTGGCCTTGTGTTTACCTTCTGAGCAAGCACTCAAATGCCAGAGATGGACAAGGCTCACTGTGGAAGATGCTGATGTCTCATCTTACTTATAGGATAAAAACTCTCATGAATTCTTACAGGCTTTTGTAAGCTTCCATCTTCTTATGTCATCCCAACATCCCAGCACAGACAATTTCTTTCAGTCTTTGGTAGTGGTTTGGAATAATATCCAATGCAGGATAGTGTTTGAATTGATTACACATGATTATCTGTAAATCTGTCTCTATTAATCACTGTAACATTTTACAGAAAAGGAGATGACAACAATCAGTTTTCACTGGCCTTAGCTTTTTCAGTGGATGAAGTCAACAGGAACACTGATCTTTTACCAAATATGTCTTTATCATTTGGATACCTAACAGATAGTTGCAAGTTCATGTCACAAGCATACAATATCGTTCAATCTTCTGTAGAACGTCATTATAATGCCCCTAATTATGACTGTGTTGAATCGGGCATGTGTTTAGTGATGCTTTCAGGACCAAACTGGGAAGGATCATTAATAGCTGGGAAAGCAATGGACCTCTACCATTCTCAGCAGGTGAGATTTTGTGTGGTAGTTTTGCAAGAAAACTTGTCACTATTGGTGCCATTCCAAGATGCTTAGAAGAATGTTAGGGGAAACTGGACTTACACTTATGTCAAACTATGTAGTTCAAGTGTACTATTCAGAGATTTCATGGGCCTTTTATATTTCCTTTTTTGAAGTGTAGATAACAGAAAAAGTAACAGGTAATGTGGTATTTAAGAACTCTTTGTAGAAAAGTATGTAGAAAAGTATGTTTAACAAGGTGTTAGGAGTGCTTGGCACCTCATGCTCCTCCCTCTGTCCTAGGTCATTCAGCTTACCTTTGGACCCTTTCATCCTATCCTGAGTGATCATGAACAATTTCCTTATCTGTATCAGATGGCCCCCAAGGACACATCACTAGCTCAGGCCATGATTTCCCTCATAGTTCACTTCAGCTGGAACTGGGTTGGGTTGACCATCTCAGACAATGATCAGGGTATCCAGTTTCTCTCATATTTGAGAAGAGAGATGGAAGAAAATATAGTGTGCTTAGCCTTTGTGAACATGATTCCAGTCAACAAGCATTTATACATGTCAAGAGCTGAAATATATTATAACCGAATCATTATATCATCAACAAATGTTGTTATCATTTATGGTGAAACAGACAGTACTCTAGCTATAAGCTTTAAAATGTGGGAATCTCTAGGTATACAGAGACTATGGATCACCACCTCACAGTGGGATGTTATTACAAGTAAGCATGACTTAACATTTGACTCATCTTACAGGACTCTAACTTTTGCACACCATCATGCAGAGATTTTTGGTTTTAAAAAATTTCTCCAGACTTTGAGCCCTCTAACCCCAAATGAATACCTGGCAAGTCTGGAGTGGATGAACTTTAACTGTGAAGTCTCAGCATTTAATTGTAGGACACTGAAGAATTGCTCATCCAATGTCTATTTGGAATGGCTAATATTACAGACTTTTGATATGGCTTTTAATGATGCCACTTATGATATATATGATGCTGTGCATATTGTGGCCCAATTTTTCCATCAGATGCATCTTCAGCCCATGGATAAAGGGAAGGGATCCAATTCTAATTGCTTGAAGGTAGTGTATCTTATAATGGATGATGTTTGTTTCATCAATATCAAAGTCTTTATTAGTCTTTCTGATGCCTCATTCTAGTAG
This sequence comes from Onychomys arenicola, assembly GCA_949786405.1. Taxonomy (NCBI): domain Eukaryota; kingdom Metazoa; phylum Chordata; class Mammalia; order Rodentia; family Cricetidae; genus Onychomys; species Onychomys arenicola. The sequence continues at coordinate 15,846,428 of OX460347.1, forward strand.
ATTAGGAAATATTTCCTCAAATATAAAGGTGCCTGAACTGTTTTTCACCTGAAAAAGTAAATATATTTGGTATAAATCCCAAACGCAAAGGCAGTGGAGTAGAACATACAATTTATCAATGAAAATCAGTGATTTTTTAAAAGAGAATATCCTCACCCCTATTCTAATACTGGAAACAACGACTTCCTTTCTCATTAATCCTCTCCATGATGGGAAGATAAGCTTTCATTCATTAATTGTCAAATATCTGCAAGTCAGTGTAGGGATTGCTTTTTAAAAGTATAATTAAGTGATTCTTCCCCAACTCTAGGCTCTGGAACACACAGGAAGTAATGGTAGGATTCTGTCCAATACATGCATATATAACCCTGTGTGTGCATAAATGGTTATCATTGTTCATGGGTGTATGGGTTTGTTTCTGTGTATCTGTGTGTATATCTGTTTTGATGTGTAAATATGTGTTTCTGTCTATCTGCATATCTGTCTGTTCATATAACAGCATAAATTAGTCTTACATCAATTTTTTTTTCTGTAGGTGTGTGTTTCTGTGTGTATATTCCAGTGTGTATCTTTCAGTTTATGTGTCTACATGTGCCTATGTGTGTGATTTGGGTGTATTTTTAGATTTGATTGCACATATGTATATCTATGTTTCAGTGTATCTGTGTGTATTTGTGATCTGCATCAACGTCTTCCTGTGTGTTTGTATCTGAATAGGTCTATGTATTTGTGAGTGGGGGGGAGGGAGACCATGTGGTTTTTGTGGGTTTCTGTTTCTGTGTGTCTGTTTGGATGACAAGTGTGTCTTTGTGTGCCTTTATATTCATATGTGTGTCTAGGCCTACATGTGTATATGTAAGTAAATAGTATGTGGCTGTATTATGTATGTATCTCTGTATGAATCTAAGTCTGTGTGCATCTATATGTGGGTGAATGTTTAATATTTATGTTTGGTGTCTGCATGTATGTCTTTCTGTGTGTGTGTGTTTGGTTGTTTCCTCAGAAAGAACTAAAATTCTAGGGACATTATGATAATTTTATTAATCTACTTGCTTTCATTGATATTTCACATCTGGGCACCTTCAATCAAGTTGTGTTTAAGATGGAATCAGAATATGTTTTCTGACTTCAAGGCATGGTGCTTAAACTAAAAAATGCTGACTGTCTTTCAGCAATACTCCATTTTTAGGAATATCAACTTCACTAATCCTGCTGGGGGCAAAGTGAAGATGAAACAGCAAGAAAAACTGCAGGCAGAGTATGACATTTTCCAGATTTGGAATTTCCCAAATGGTCTTGGACTTAAGGTGAAGATTGGAAAGTTTAGCCCATATTTTCCACATGGTCAACAGCTCCATTTATATGAAGACATTATAGAATGGGCCACAGGAAGTAGAGAGGTGAGTCTGACCTAATTCTTCTGATTTCCATTACAAAGCAGTAACACTGTCAATTGATCTGTTTGTGTTTCCTTGTGACTTAGTTAAAGGGAATAGACTATCACACAAAGAACCATTCTTTAGCCTCCTTTAATATGTCTCTCCATTTTACTTTTTGATGTGATTTTTATTAATTCTTTGAGGATTTCAGGCATGCACACATTGAATTTTTATCATACTATAAAAATGTTTCTTTTTTAATATGAATATAAAAATGCTGTTACCACTGTTTAATATTATTTACAGCAAAGTAAGCAAAATTATCACTGTACTTCTCTGGTTACTACACAGAGATTTTCCTCTTTACTACTGAACCTCTGGCACCTGTGCTAAAAGAGTGAGGCTAATTATAAATAATCAGTAAAGTAAACATATGCAAATCATTATTTTTATTACATAATTTGTTTTAAGCATTTTTTTACTAACATGCCCTAAATTAGCAACATCTCTAGCCATACATACATTAACATCACATTTTCATGACAATTTAGATACACTATGACTTATAATCTTGTTTTTTCTCTCTTTCTTTTTCTTTTTGGTGGGTATGTTTGTTTGTCTGCATGTATGTCTGTCCAGCCTTGGAATGTGTGATGTAAATGGATGCCCTAACAGTGACTTGGATCCCTGGGAACTGGAGGAAGCGTAGTGCCACAAAGTGGGTACCAAAAATCAAACTTGAGCCCTGGTCTGGAGCAGCAATAGTTATTGAGAGCTGAGCCATTTCCAGCCCCGAATTTTATCCTGTAAAAGAAATTGCTAACTAGAGAAACATTTCTTGGCTCCATTAATTCTTTAATAGTTCTATCAAACAAACATGGCTATGTTTAGTTTCATTGTATATGTGGGAGGAGGTATAGGTAGTAAAGAAATTGGCTGTTAAAAATTTATAAAGGAGATATTCCATTATGGGTCTTTGGTATGTTATAGGTTGGAATTTTGATGTAGGTGTTTTGAAGGTTTCCAATTCAAAATATCCAGTTACAAAGTGGCTTGTGTTTTAAAGAAATTTACTTCAGGAAAATCATAAAGTATGATCTGAACTTGTATCACAGCCCAGATAGTATGAATTCTTCAATTAATATTTTGTTTCTCAGAGTGATGAGGAGAGTCATTTTTAGGGCAAAGGCCATATCATCTGAAGGTATTAACAACTGAGCTAAACATTTATTCAAACTGCAGTAGTAAAATTTCATGTGTGCTCACACTGAGCCTCACTTGATCATTCCTAAAACATCTGATGAAGGAATAGAGATTTTTAAGAACAATGCAAGTAGTACTCTAGTCACAGATATGCAGATGTCAATGCCTAAAAATGTAATAAATATGAAGATATCAAAGCAGCACAGCTCCAAATGGTGCAGTTATAGGCTTAAAGTATGTTCAATGACATACTACAAAAAGAATTCAAAGATGATCTTGAAACTCAGAGAGAATGCAAACTACCTCCAGGAGAATGCCATGACATCGCAAAAACTTCCATATAATAAGGAACTGAGAGAACATGTGACAGAGGCATTCTAAAATGGCAAAATAATGAAAATAATTCAAATAAAAATATGTAAAGGAAAAAATCCAATTTTAATCTATATGAAAAGTCTCATTAAGACAATACTTCAAGTAGAAGACATGATGGCAAGACTTGATGACACAGCAGAAGAATTAGAAAAATGAAACCACCAACAAGATAAAAATAAGAAAAATGAGAGATGCATGAATCAATAGAATACTACTATAGAATAAAATTACAAACTGTAGTGAGAAAAGAAGCAGGAATCATCATAGGCATCCAAAGTACCTGAAATAAAATGCAACAGTAATTTTCCAAATTACATTGGGGCATGTCGCCATCCAGAGAGAGGAGACATTTAAGTACCGAACACATGATATCACATAATATCTTTCCCCTGATACATTTTACATAAAATTTGAAAACACAGGACAAAGAAAAAATTGAAGGGAGCAAGGGAGAAACGAATTTCTTAGAAAGTCCCCTTCCGTATACCAGCAGATTCCTTCCTGAACTGTCTTAAAATGGGAGATTATTAGTGATGCAAAGCAAACAGAGTCATAATTACCAACCCCATTTCCTATACCCAATAAAGTTATCCTTTAATGGAAGGACACTATGATGGTTCTTCTTACTTAGGAAATTGAATTGACTGCATCTGGAATTTAGTAAAACCAAAACATGGAGGGCACAATTTTGAGCGATTTTTGCTTAATTTACATAGGAAGATCCACATGTGATCCAGATTTTGAGAGTGGAAGACATGCCTTATGCCACGTGGTGGTGGCACACACCTTTAATCCCAGCTCTCTGGAGGCATTGGTACTTAGATCTCTGACTTGGATGTCTGCCTGTTCTGCTGAGAGAGTTCCAGGACTTCAGGATTACAAAGAGACACCATGTCTCTAAAAACAGTATATAAAATTAAATATATATAAAATTAATATTGTACAGAGCAGTCACATTAAAAATTTCACTATGTCAATCCAATTGTCAACATTGTAATACATGAGGAGAAACTCAAAGAATTTCCTTTAAAATCATTAGTGTGGTCAGGTGTTATGTGGTGGTTCATATCTTCAATCCAAACTCTTGGGAGGCAGAGGCAAACAAATACCTGTCTGTTTATGTTCAGTCTGACCTACATAGTAAGTCTAAGCAAGCTGTGGTTGCATATAGAAACCTGCCAAAAAATACATGAGCAGAAATTGTACAAATATGTGCCTATTCTCCCCTCTTCTTCAAAATATTCCTTAATATCTTGGTGACTATAAAAAGAAATTGTAAGCATGATAAACAAAAAAGAAGGGAGGAATGTGCCTACTGATAGCATATATTTTAATTCAAATATTCAGGAGGAAGGAAACACAGGTCTCTGTGGTAACTATGTCAGCCTAGTCTATAACAGGAGTTGAGGTCTCCCAGCAGTACGTGGTGACACCCTTTTTCAAGAAAACTACAAAAGAACAGGAAGATTTCTAGTTAACCGTATTGTGGAGACTATGAAAGAGCCAGTGCATAGGAGACACTGCAGTTTCCACACAGAACTCAGTACTGAAGAAAGGATGCAAAGTGAAGACAACTATCAGCATCTTTCTGAAGCAGCCTTCAGATAGCTCTAAGCAGGTTTATAATAAAAAAATGACCTTTAATTTTAAACTTTAAGAAATCCTTTAATTAATTTTAAGTAAGCTAACTTTTATTCAGGTTCCCCCAGTACTTAGAGCTTTTGTAAAGCATTTTCTCCTCAGGAAACACTCCACCATCCAGTTCAATTCTTGTCAAATCAGCACTTTATCACCACAAATGGACCAGAATCTGACATTTACCTGCTTATTCTTACACTCTCTTTTTCACGTTTTGCAGTGCTATTTTATTGGAGTTCAAGTATGATATCTGAGATACAAGGAGTTATTATCCGTTTCAAATGTTCACTAATTCTAGCTTGCTATGCTATTTTTGTGATGAAACACTGACTATAGACACAGTGAAAAGGAATGGTAGATCAGGCTCCTGGCTTACAGTCAAGGGAAGAAATGGCAGTATTCTGTAGTCTACAACTAAGGCATAGAACCTAAGGGGGGAAAAACAGTACTAGTGTGGCCAGTCATCTCTGCACATCCTCCCATCATGATCTCAATGTCCCCTTCCTGCAGAATCCTTCCTCTCTCTCCTTAATTGGATTCCTGGAGCTCAGCCTGGTGCCTGGCCATGGATCTCTGTATCTGCCTCCATTTGTCACTTACAAAGCTCTATGGTGGCAGCTAGGTTATTTGCTAGACTGGTCACCAGAGTAGACCAGTCCAGGAACCTTCTGGACTACTACCAGTGGACAAAGGTTGGGTCATCCTTGTGGATTCCTGAGAGGCTCCCCAGCACCCTGCCTATTCCTATTCCCATGGTGACCTCATCTATCATGATATCTTCCTCCCTGTCCTCCCACTCTGTCCCTTTTCCAGCATGACCCTCCTTTTTCCCTATGTTCTCATCCCCCACTCCTCGCCCTCTGTTACACACACACACACACACACACACACACACACACACACACACAGTCCACTCATGTAGATCTCATCCACTTCTTCTTTGCAGGATCATTCAGATGTCCTTCCTAGGGTCTTTCCCTGTTGTCTAGCCTCACTGGAGTTATGGGTTGCTGGCTGGCCATCCCTTCCCTTATTTCTAGTATCCACTTATGAATGAGTGCATACTATGTTTGTCCTTCTGAGACTGGGTTAACTCATTCTGGATGATATTTTCTAGTTCCATCCATTTTCCTGCTGAGCACTCTTAAATCAAATACCATTAAATAAATGTATTACAAGTAAGACAACAGTCTAGTTCAATGAGGATGATGTTTTTTAGTTAAGGTTCCCATTAACTTGTTAATGTGCTTTGTGGTAAGTTGATTAAAATTTACTAGAAAAACCAGGTTGCAAGCACCATAGTGTTTGGGCACAACAAACAACCTATTCTTTTTCCTAAATTTCTAGCAATGTGAAGCTACTCAACTTTATATTAATGTTTCCACACATTAATAAATAGGATTTTATGTAATATATTTAGTGAAATGTGGTCACTCATTTTATGTGTATATGAATGTGGTCACTTGCTTATTTCACCATGTTCACATAATGTAGATATGGAAGGAGTAGGTAAAACTACTGATAACAGCATGTGTCTAATTTTCCTCAGATGATGTCCTCTGTGTGCAGTGCTGATTGTGGTCCTGGATTCAGAAAATTCTGGCAGGAGGGAATAACAGTGTGTTGTTTTGATTGCATCCCCTGCCCAGAAAATGAAGTTTCTAATGAGACAAGTGAGTGTTTGCAGCTAGATAAATTCTTTACATTGATCATTGTCTCTAATCCACATGAGCATGATCAAAGGGTTTAAAAGTCTACTTCACAAATCAAATACATCGCATTCTTATGTTTATTTTTATAGCAATGTGATCAATAGCCCCTTATCTTCAAGTAATACTTTTTGCCATGACATACAGCTTTTACTCATTGAAAACTCATGGCATGTGTCATTTTCTCAAATGCACAGTTTTGATAATCAAATTGCAGTGTGAGGTAATTCTACACAAGGTCTTTCCTAGTGTGATTTTCTCCTCAAAATTACATCTAAATTATTTTCCAATTATGAGTTTTTTAATAACATTTGTTCAAGTTATTCATGTGTATGTCTCTCTACAACTTATATATGCACTATGTATGTGCTGGAATCAATGGAGAACTGAACAGGGAATGAGCGCCAGTGAACTCTGTTATGTGGTTTATGTGGGTGCTAGGAACCAAATGACAGTCCTGGGTAGGATTAATAGAGACAGAAATAATTACTTGGAAAATTATCAGAAACTGTTTAGTATGAGACAGAAAAATTCAAGCATTATCCAGAGAACCCTTTTTCTAAGTATTAATACAACTCGAAGTCTAGGCCAGTATGAATAAGTCATGGCACCTGATGGAGAAAATACTGTGTCATGTGTTTGGTATTTTTCTATACATCACCCATTTAATAATGCCACAAATATAAGATTAAATTTGTTTTGTGTGAAAGCAACTACCCACAATTACCTAAAAGGTGTTGTCACCTACACAGCTTTTATTGGTCAAATGATTCTTTCTTTAGCATTGGCTCCATGCAAATGGCAGACAGATTGTTTTTCTCTTCTACTGCCTATCATCCTATACAATGAAATGAATGTCTCTAAAGGATACTTATGGCCAGTAATATGTCATAGTGATTAACTCCCTCTCCACTAAAGCTGATGATGAGTTCATCCCAATGTAGTAGGAAGAAATAACAAACTCCTGGATGTTGTTTTCTGACCTCCATGCACTCACACCTACAGCAGTCACTTAAGTATTCAACAAAGTCTAGTGAAATGGTTTTAAATGTAAAATATATAAGATTGTGTAGCTGAAGTTTTTCTCATGTCCACTCAGCTCCTGTAGCTGCTCAGACCCAAATAAATACCCTCACAGGCTAATATTATTTAAAGCTGCTTGGCCATTAGCTTAGGCATACTAATAACTAGCTATTACACAGCCTATTACTGTTCATGTTCATGTTGCCCTGTGTTCCATGGCTTTACTTGTGAGCCTAATAGGTGCTGCTCCCTAGACAGTGAGCTGGCATTCCCTGACTCTGCCATTCCTCTTCCCACAGTTTTTTCTCCCTGCTGGTCCTGCCAATATTCCTGCCTGGCTACTGACCAATGAGCATATTTTTTTATACAGAGTAATATCCACAGCACTTCCCCTTTTCTTTTTTTTCCAAAAGAAAGATTTTAAACTTTAATAAAGTAAAATTACATATAACAAACAATTATCAATCAAGAATTATAGTTACAATAGCTTGTCTATTTATAATATCTAGGCTTTTTGTTTTTGACAACATTAAAGAAGATGTTCTATCTATTGTATATTTTAGAGTCTAAGTATATATCTTATCTTTTATCATAATTAAGGAAATTATAACTATATAGTTTTCAACTACATCTAAGACCTCAGAGGATATAATATTACCTGAGAAACAGGAGAAGGATACAAACAACCTATGTGAGACTCAAGAGTAGACAGAGACAGCTTGCAGCCTGGACATTTATCCAAATTCCTCTGTATAGTAGTGGCATCTGTCTTCAGCACACAGGCCTAGAGTCTCTCAGTCACTTCTCTGTGTCCTATAGAATGTCTGACAGTTTCCTCTGTGAAGCAGGAACCTGAAGGACCATTTTGCCAAGCAAAGTTCAGTGGTCACCTTCTTTTGGGTCCTGCTTGTGCAGTCGATCAAGCCATCCAGGCAAGAACAGTTTCTTGATCAAATGGCTGCTTTTGCCAAGAAGATAAATGCCATATGGAGTGTCTTTGATGCCTGTCCTCCTCTCTGAAGTAACATGGTGCTGCTAGGAACAGACATGTCTCATTGTTCAGAAAGTTTAATTTTTTAAAAACATTTTAAATGCCATATTCTGTAGGTCTTTGAAGTGTTTCAAGATTATATACCTATTTGAAATATATCTGTGTATACCTAGAAAGATTAACTAACATGGCTACAAGTTTGACTATCCAGAATTCTAATTATTTATCTGTATTTTTAAATTACCCATTAATGTTTCAAATAATCTGCACATATATAATACCTTAAACAGAAGCATAAATATACACACAGCATACCAAAATTAACTTCAAATTTGCATCAATAAGCTAAAATCCATAGCAATGTAAAACATTTCGAGCAAGTTACTGCTCTATATAAGTAGGTTCAACAATCTACCCTTTTATCTTATCATATCTATATCCTATATATCTATATCATATCCCCCTTTCTTCTTTAGAAAGATATTATATTTACAATTAACCTGTTTTAAATAAAAATATTGTTTTTTTCTCTGTCCCACACCAGAGGGATTTTCTGATATGGAACAGAAGACTCACTCAACCTTTTCTTTTGGTGATATATTTGTGTTTAGAAAAGGAGTGAGTCAATTCCATCTCCAAAGTCAGCTTGGTATATTTGGAAATTTGGGCATAACTTCTCATACTGTTTCCTGCTGGATAAGGGTGCTATATTCTTATTGGGACATAAGAAAGTTTTTAGATTATGGGGTAGTCCATGAGGCTGTATTGTCTGAGCAATTTGTCTTGCTAACATTCTAGGTGTTTGATCAACTGGACCATGGTCTCATAGGGAGACTTTCAGGGGGTCTTAGCTGATCAAACCTGATGTATCTTAATCTGGAACAAATCTGTACCCTTTTGCTCTCTGTGGAAACATAAGCAGAGCCTCCTTTCTAAAGCAATATATCCTTAGTTCCAAATGTTGAAATCAATGTAACTTTAAAATATACATATTGGTTTAACTTATCTGTCTTTACAATCAAATATCTTTCTGCAGTTAAAAACCCAAAAGACAACACAATCCAGATTCTCTGTGTGATATCTATCTTTATGTGACTTATTTTTGTATTACTTTCACTTTAAAGACTTTATTTTTTAAAACTATTTCTTTATATAACTGTGTGTGTTACATTTTGCTCTCTTCCAAGCCTATGTTCATTTTTACACATGTTATAAACTGTTTAGAGGTTTATCCCATCTGAATCTGTCTTTTTGTGAATCTATTGCTTTAAACTGCAACAGCTGGTACTGAAGCAGAAGTCTTGGGTGCTAGCTCTGTCCAATTTAGTTTTTCAACATGGTGGAGATAATTTACTGCCAGCAATGGGAGCCATGATGTCCAATGACACTGGGATGCAGTGTTTCTGTGTAACTATCTAAACAGTGTGTAGCGCAGAAACCTCTTTTTTGTACTGCCAAAGGCTAAATCCAACACACAGCATAGTAGGCAGCTTGGAGACACCTCTGTTTAATGTGGCATAGGTCAAGGCCACATGCCATGAACCTGCCATAGAGTAGCTCAAAACCGCAGACTGCCTCTAACTTCAGAGAGACAACAAGGAAGCTGTTTTAGCCCCATTTTAGGATCTTTTTAAAGCTTTCTCAGGTTATAGGTGGAAATTCTTGCTTCACATTCTGGCACCATTCTGTTTGTTTATGTGTAACCCTGGCTATCCTGAAACTAGTTCTGTAGAACAGGATGACCTTGAACTAAAAATTCTGCCTGTCTCTGCCTCTCAAGTGCTGGGATTTAAGACATGAGATACCACCTACAGGTTGAAAATTACATACTTAAAGCAAACCACCTAGATCTGTTCCATCATTTGATCACTTCCTACTCATGAGGCTATCAAGGTCCAGCTATCAAAGTATTGAAATAAGTCTAGCCAACCCCATTTGTCTTCATAACTAACCTGACTATCAAATCAAACACTTCATGCTAAGATGAGCTACCCCTTTTCCCTTAAAACCACCATTTGGCTACAAGTCATGTCTGTCTCCACTGTGCCCAGAATCAGTTCTTTATATCCCAGCCAAATATCTATTCCCCATCTCCATTTTCTTTTCCTTTCTCCCTCATTCTCTATCTCCTGTCTTTATCTTTTATTCACTTACCATGCACCTCTGAGGCAAATAGATTTCCTTTGTGTTGAGAAGTTGATCCTGGGGTATCTTTTCTGACTCCAAGGATTTCTACTGAATCTGTTTAGTGTTGCTTCTATGTCAGTATTTTTAGATTGACAAATTCATACTAGAAAATATATTACAAGTCATGTCCCAGTAGAAGACAGAGTCTCTATCTATCATATAGACAGCATTCATAAAACAGAAAGAACGAAACAGCAGGCAATGCATCTGTGGGATCTGAGACTTTAAAATACATTCTGTGCAAAACAATGGATAGTGATTTCAGCTTCTTTCACTGAAAAACATTAAATCATTTAATGATAGCATTCAGGATGTACTGAAAATATATGTGCTTACCTTATTAGATGGAAAATCGTATCATTAGCACACAGTTAAATATACAACATAATGATGGTTTGGTTTCCTTTCAAATAAATATAATGAATGAATACATTGAAATTGAAGCATTGCCATGCAGCAATGTCATTCACTTGCATCCTCAGGAAAAATGTAGACACTGGCCTGTTCCGCAACACATTTAATTGAAATGTCTTGTCTCTAAAAATGCTGAAGCTGCACTAATCATTCTTTTCTTTCTCCATCAGATGTGGATCAGTGTGTGAAGTGTCCAGAGGACAAGTATTCCAATGCAGAGCAGAAAGAGTGCATTCCCAAATCTGTGGTCTTTTTGACCTATGAAGACCCCTTGGGGATGGCTCTGACCTCAATGGCCTTGTGCTTCACTGCATGCACAGCTGCGGTTCTTGGGGTATTTTTGAAGCATCATGACACTCCCATTGTCAAGGCCAATAATCGCAGTCTAAGTTACACTTTGCTTATCTCACTTCTCTTTTGTTTCCTGTGTCCCTTTCTCTTTATTGGCCATCCCAATGCAGCTACATGCATCCTGCAGCAAATCACATTTGGAGTTGTATTCACTGTGGCTATTTCTGTTGTGTTGGCCAAAACAATTACTGTTGTTCTGGCTTTCAAAATCACAACTCCAGGAAGAAGGATGAGGTCCTACCTGACTTTGGGGGCATCCAAATATGTCATTGCCATCTGTACCCTCATCCAAATTATTCTGTGTTCAATCTGGCTGGGAATTTCTCCTCCATCTGTTAGCATTGATGTATACTCTGAGCATGGCCAAATCATAATCGTGTGTGACAAGGGCTCAGTTACTGCATTCTACTGTGTCTTGGGTTACCATGGTTCCCTTGCCTTTGGGAGCTTTGTTGTGGCCTTCTTGGCTAGGAATCTCCCTGACACATTCAATGAAGCCAAGTTGTTGACCTTCAGCATGCTGTTGTTCTGCAGTGTCTGGGTCACCTTTCTCCCTGTCTACCACAGCACCAAGGGCAAGGTCATGGTTGTTGTGGAGGTCTTCTCCATGTTAGTCTCCAGTGCAGGCTTGCTGGGATGTATCTTTATCCCCAAGTGCTACATAATTTTGTTTAAACCAGAGAGAAATTCTCTTGAAAAGATAAGGGAGAAAACATCTTCCTGAACACCCATTTCATAAATTGTTTCTGATAACTGTAGTGTTAGTGTTTAACCTGATACAATTCAAGATGTATGTAATAGCTTGTGACACTCAACCATTCTTCTAATTGTGATGCCTGAAATTATTATGAATACTACTTTTCTGTACATTGTCTCCTATAAAATTCCAATCAACTAGTTTTTTGACAAGATCTGAGTATTATAGGTAATGTTAGGATGAAAGTGTAGATTAATAAACTTTTAAAGAACAACAACTTGTTTAAAATGTTTTACATTGCTATAGATTTAAGTTTATTGATACAAATTGCAAGTTAATTTATTATACTATATATACATATATATATTTCTACTCTCATTGGAGGTTTTATGTTTATGTAACTCAATAGAAAGTAATGGATAATTAAAAATATAGATTAATAATTAGTCTTCTATGATAATCAAATTTATAGGCATGTTAGTATTGTTTTGTATGTATACATAGATATGTTTCATATAGGTAGGTACTCTTCAAACACTTCAAAGACATACAGAATATGGCATTTAAACATTTTAAAAATTTAGACTTTCTGGACAATGAGGCATGTCTGCTTCTGATAAAACCAATTTACTTCAGAGAGGAGGATGGATATCAAAGACACTCCATATGGAGTTTATCTTCACCTGTTCTTGTCTGCACTACTGGATTCTCTAGACATACAAGATCCATATGAAGGTGACCACTGAACTTTGTTTGGCAAAATGGTCCTTCATGTTCCTGCTTTACAGAGGAAACTGTCAGACATTCTACAGGACACACAGAGAAGTAACTGAGAGATTCTAGTCTTATTGGCTAAAGACAGATGCCCCAACTTTAAAGAGAAATTGTGGATGACTCTGCAGGCTGATAGCTGTCCCTGTCTATTCTCACAAGACTACCAAAAGTTATTTGAGGCCTTCTCCCATTTCTCAGGTCATAGTATATTCTTCTGGGACTTTGATGCAGTTTAAGACTAGATAGTTTTAATTTCCTTAGGTATGATAATATATAAGTTAAATATATAACCTTAGACTCACATATATAGGGTAGATAGAATATTTTCTTTAATTGTGACAAATAAAATATATTAGATATTATAAATAGGCTAGATATTTTAACTGGAATTCTTGCTTGATAATTGTTTTGATATATGTACTTTTGTATGTTAAAGTTAAAATCTTCCTTTTTGAATAAAAAAAACAGAAAAGGGGAAGTGCTGTGGGATGTCCTGTATGCAGTAAATACATGTTGCTATGATTGTTTGATAAATAAAATGCTGATTGGCCAGTAGCCAGGCAGGAAGGATGATTTAGGTGGGACAAGAAGGAGAATAATTCTGGGAAGTGGAAGCCTAAGGCAGAGAGACATTGCCAGCCACCACCATAACAAGAAACTCTAGCTACAAGACCAGAGAGAAATTCTCTTTAACAATTAAAGAAAATATCCTTCTGCAATGACATTTCCTTAATTGAATTTGACAACTTTAGTGTTAGTACAGAACTATCTCTTAGGATACAATGCAAGATGTATGCAATAGCTTGTGACTCTCAACCTCTCTTCTAATGATGATACCTAGAATTATCATACTGCTTTTCTGTACATTGTCTCCTATAAAATTCAAATCAACCACTTATTCCACAAGACCTGTCTATTAGACAATATTCCTATGTTCAAGGTCTCTTCTTTTCCTAATATACAATAAATACTAGAAATATTTATTTCAAATAGAATTTGAAATAAACTGTGTTCTTCTTTTGATGTCTGAGTGAATGTGAGACTTTGATAACACAATAGTGAGACTAAACACAGTGTGTTGTTCTCACACACAACTTTTCCCTAACTACACTCTCTCCCACATCTGCTACACCTGCATTAACCTTCCACAACCAGAAGGATTTCAAAAGACAAGAACTAAAGATGACAAAACAATACACAGTAAGACAAGGCAAAATAACATTTCTTTAAGTTTTTCTCAGCAAGTTTCCTCTTTAGTGAATGCTGGGTTTAAATCCCTAATGCATTTGAAAATTGGATTATGTGGTTTTTCATACATAGTCTCTTGACATCTTATTTTATTATGGATAAAATTCCTCTATCTATTGTGGAGATGGCAAAAGCCTTCTTTCCATTCCTGAGTCTGCTGCTCTGTCTCAAAGAGAGTGTCCTTTGCCTTAGAGGAACTTTTCAACTTCATGAAGCCCTGTTTGTTAATTGTTGGTCTTTGGGTGTGTACTAACAGTCCTTTATTGAGAAATTCTTCTCCAATTGCAATGACTACAAGGCTCTTTCCTACTTTTTTTTTCTAATAGGTTCATGGTATCTGCTTTTATGCTAAGGCACTTGATACAGAATATCTTCTATATATAGACATTTGTTGAATATGCCTTACTTTCAAATGTGTATTTTGTCTCTTTTTATCATAATCAGGTGTCTATAGGTGTGTGAATTTATATTTAGGATGTCAATTAGATTCCAGTGATCAATTTGTCTCTTTTTATTTTAATACTATGCTGTTTTTATTACTATAGCTTTTTGTCAAATTGAAATCAGGAATGGTCGAACTTCCAAACATTTTAAATAATATTTCATTATTATTTCAGTAATTCTGTACTTTTTGATGTGGTTTTCCCTATGAAGCTGAATGTTTTTCTCTGAACATATATGAAAACTGAGCTGGAATGGTCTACAATCATAGTGAAGCTTGGCTGTATTGTTGCTGTTTGAATTCATAATTTTTTATTTCCTGAATTATTTCACTTTTGATCAATTTTTTATTGATTTCATTACAATTTTAAGGTCTTGAACAGTTTTACTTATTTCCTTGCCCTGATTTTTTGTGTTTTCCTGGATTTCTTTTTTAATCATTATTATTCTAACATATACAGTACATCCTGACCACAGCTTCCCCTTCCTCCAGTCCATCCTATCTACCCACCACTCTCCTACACGCTTCACTAGATCCATAGCTTCACCTTTTCACGTCACAAAGGGCAGGCCTCCCAGGGAGGTCAGGCAAACACAGCATGACAAGTGACAACAAATCTAGGGAAAGTCACTCATGTCAAGGCTGGATGAAGCAACGTTTTAAATAAATATTTTTGTTTTACAATTAATTTAATTTCACATATCATCCACAGATTCCACTGTCCTCTCTCCTCCCACCTCCCAGCCTTCCCCCAATACATCCCCCATCCCCACCTCCTCCAAACCAAGGTCTCCCTTGAGGTTTCAGCTCTGGCTGGTAGATTCAATTGAGGCAGGTCGAGTCCCCTCTTCCCTACACCCCATACCAATCTGCCCAAGACCCCAGCATTTTCCTGAGGCTTGAAAACCAACTCCCAGCTCTATTTGCACCTAGAAGTGAATGACTCTTTTCATACCCAGTGAGCCCTGCCCCTGGCACCCATTCCTTGGCCCCAGCCATTCCCCCAGCATCACCCACCCAACTCAGCCCCATTTCTTGGCCAGCAGGCAGGGTTCCTATGGGAAGGCTCCTCCCTCAGCATGACCCATAAGTGGATCCTGCAATCTACATGCTCTGCCCCATACCCATCTGCCCTAGAACCCAGACCACTTCCTGAGGCTTGGAAACCAACACCCAGCTCTATTTGCACCTAGAAGCGCATGACTCTGTTCATACCCAGTGAGCCCTGCCCCTGGCACCCATTCCTGGGTCCCAGCCATTCCCCCGGGATCACCCCCCCCCAATTCAGCGCCAGTTCTTGGGCAGCAGGCAGGGTTCCTATGGGAAGGCCCATCCCTCAGCATGACCCATAAGTGGACCCTGCAATCTACATGCTCTGCCCCATACCCATCTACTCTAGAACCCAGACACTTACTAGGGCTTGGAAACCAACACCCAGCTCTCATCGGTCTTAGAGAGAGCTCTCTTTGGACAAAGATCTGTCATTAGACCAAGATTAACTTCAAGAGACATTGAATCTGGATGAGGCAACTTAATGGGAAAAAAATGTCTCATGAGGCGATAATACAGTCAAAGACACCCATCTTCCACTGTTAAGGACACCACAAACTCCACAAGATAAATAACTAGTGCATGTACACAGAGGACTTAGCACAGACCCATGCAGTCACTATAATTTCTGCTTCATTTGTTATGAGACCCTACAAGCCCTGCTTGGGTGATTCTGTAGGCCATGTTTCCTAGCTTCCTTGACCCCTCTGTTTCCGATATTCTGTCTTCCTCATCTTCTTCAGGGTTCCCTATGCTCCAATTAATGTCATTTCTGCATATACTTCCAGCAGTTACCAGAGGAAGCCTCTCTGGTGTTGACTTGGCTAGACACTGATCTATGAACACTGCAGAATATTTTTGAATCAATTAATTGCTTTTTATTTTTGTTTTATTTTAGTCGGTTTTGTTTTGTTCATCCCTAGGTCTCTGAATCATTCAGTTTCTGCCTTCTATTCATTCTTTTCCTGCATTTCTTTAAAGGATTTATTAAATTCATCTTAAAAACATTTATTATATTCATAAAAGCTATTTAAGGTCTTGATTTCAGGCTTCAAAAATGTTGGAATATTCAGATACTGAAGTGATAGGGTCACTAGGCATTAGAGTAGATGCATTGACTTGGCTACTGTGCATTATATTTTTATGTCATGGAGCAGGCTACCAGAGGTGTTCTGCAATATTGCTATGGATGATGTTGGAGTGACTGGATCTGTAGGAATAGAGGGCCCCACTGTGAATGCTGTGTAGAACTCAATTGCTCTGGTCATGGAGCTGCTTCTCCCTGACAGGGACTTTGTGATGCAGTTCCCAGTGAGTATCCATGAATTCTGACTTGGGGGGTCCTCCTTTGATCATTACTGCATGTCTCAATGTGGATCATCTAAGAAAATTTACTGACATAATTTCTAAAGCCACAGGTATAAATATATTTTTCAGGCAATCCTAGGACCAAATTTTCCAAAATGGCATCATCAAAAAAGCCTTAATTTCCATAAATATTAGTATTATCATTAAACTACCTATACTCTCCTCACATATATTTAACAATCAAATTTAATCACATGGGCATTAGATTCAGAAACCCACAGAAGAAAATGTCCAGGATTCCTGCCGATGTGACAAACCACCTAGAAAAAGAAGATTCAGGAATGCACAAGTAGCCTTTCCTTTGCCTACAGAAATTAAAGCAGGTGGGAATACATGTGTGTCCACACAATGTGCTTATCTGAATAGCACTTCAAAATACAGTTTGCAGAGGCTCAGAGTAGGAAAAAGATATTCGCTGTGATTTTTCTCTTCTTGCTCCTGAACATTCCACTTCTTGAGTCCAGTTTCATTCATCCCAGGTGTTTTGGGGGAATGAAGCAGAATTAAGAAATGATGGAGACTTGGTGACAGATTGTGTCTCCTTCCTTAAAAGAGTACAAGTGGCTGTGGAGAAAGATTATTTCAACTACATTCTTCCAATGGACTACAAACTGCATTAAACTCCATTATGTAAAACCTCAGGAATAGATGTTGAAAACACCCAAGCTACTAGAAGGAAACAATCATATCGACATGAACAACTTATTAATTGTTATTATGTAATTTTGGGTGATTCTTTTTACAAAGAGGTCAAAAAATGTCCAAACTAGATACAATGAAAAAACACATTTTCATATCCAAATTAGATATTCTATGAATTATAACATTGTCTTTTTCTTCCTTCTTTTATTTCTCTTATATGTATGTGGTTATTTTGTCTGCATGTATAAGTATCCAATACTGGCATCACTGGTGCATAATGATACCAGCAGAGTGATTAGGGAGCCTGGGAACTGAAGAGAGCTTCGTGCCAGTCAATTCAACCTGAAAATCAAACTTGAGTCCTCTTCATAAACAGCAATTGTAATTGACAGCTGAGCCACCTCTCCAGCCCTAAAAAAAGAAAAAAAAAAAAACAAAAAAAAACGCTGTTTAAAAAAACTTCTCACTAGAAGAACCTTGCTTTGACTCCATAATTCTTGCATACTTCATTCGAACAAGTAAAGATACTTGTAATTTTCTTCTGTGAATGGGAGGTATTAGTAGTTATAAATATTCGGCTTTGAGGAAATTTGTACATAAAATATCCAACACCACTTCATCATTGAAGTCCTGAAGAGATAAAAGGGACCTACCTCAACATAACCAATGTGATTTAGAACAATTGCATGGCCAACAATAAAAAATTAGTAATCCTGACTCCTATGTAACCATGATTTTCATTTTCCCTTTTCAATTTTTGAAAAAGAACATGAATATGAAAGTACCTTAAAATGTTTTAGCTATAAAATGGAAAGCCATAGTTAAGTTGGGAGTCCAACCTCACAGTGAGAATGAATAGTTTAAAATTCACCTAATAAATTAAGAAACATGTAGAAGTTGTAGAAAATCCCATGAGTGTTGCTAATATGAATAGAACCTGCTGGCCTCACTGTAATAAGCATATAAACTAATTCAGTCAGTTAATGTAGGAGTATCTAATGGTCCTTGCATGACTCTCATGGATTTTTCTGGCTGTGCATATGTCAGGATAGCAAATAAACACTTGCTTATTTCACTATTATTCAGAAAGTGCAACATATGTAATAAACATTGATGCCTATCAACAGATGATGATGTTATACAGATACAAAAAATTGGTATGGGACTGTCTACTGCCTGTGTTTTCATGGGTGCATCTAAATTCCTTAGGTTTAGTTTTTCCTTCAAGTGCTTTCTGTAGGGCTGGTTTTGTGGAGATATATTGTTTAAATCTGGTATTATAATGGAATATTTTGTTTATTCTTTCTATGTTGATTGAGAGTTTTTGGGGGTATGATAGTCTGGGTTGGCATCCATGGTCTCTTAGTATCTGCATAACATCTGTCCAGGACCTTCTGGCTTTTAGAGTATCCATTGAAAATCAGGAGTTATTCATTATAGGACTGCCTTTACAGTTACTTGGACTTTTTCCTTTGCAGCTTTTAATATCTATCTTTAACCAAT
Organism: Onychomys arenicola; assembly: GCA_949786405.1. Taxonomy (NCBI): domain Eukaryota; kingdom Metazoa; phylum Chordata; class Mammalia; order Rodentia; family Cricetidae; genus Onychomys; species Onychomys arenicola. The sequence continues at coordinate 15,865,422 of OX460347.1, forward strand.
ACTTATCCACAAACCAAGCCCCACAGAAAGCACTAGAAGGAAAATTCCAACCTAAGGAAGTCATATACACCCTCCAATACACAGGCAATATAACACCACAGCAGTAAACCCCAAAGAAGAGAAGTAGAGACACACTACCACCAAAAAAAAAAGAAAAAAGAATAACAGGAATGAACAATCACTGGTCATTAATATCCCTTATTACCAATGGACTTATTTCACCTATAAAAAGATACAGACTAAAAGAATGGATACAAAAGCAGGACCCTTCTTTCTGCTGCATACAGGAAACACACCTAAAATACAAAGATAAACACTACCTAAGAATAAAAGGCTGGGAAAAGACTTTCCAATCAAATTGTCTTAAGAATAAAAGCTGGTGTTGCCATCCTAATATCCACCAAAATACACTTCAAACTAAAATCAGTCAGAAGAGATCATTAAGGACATTAGATATTCATCAAAGGAAAGATCAACCAAGATGAAGTTTCAATTCTGAACATTTATGCCCCAAACCCAAGGGTACACACATATGTAAAAGAAACATTACTAAAGCTTAAATCACATATAAAATCCCACTTTCACCTTTGGACATATCTGCCAAATTGAAACTTAACAGAGAAATATAGGAATTAACTGATGTTATGACTCAAATGGTCTTAATTGATATCTACAGTACATTCCATCTGAACACAAAAGAATATACCTTCTTCTCAGCACCCCATGGAACCTTCTCTAAAATAAACCAAATACTTGGCCACAAATCAAATCTCAACAGATACAATTTATTTTTTGACTTCAAACTAAAATCAATCATACAAGATGAAGAGGGGCATCACATACTCATCACAGGAAAGATCCACCAAAATGAAGTTTCAGTTATGAACATTTATACCCCAAACCCAAGGGCACCCATGTATGTAAAAGAAACATTAGTAAAACTTAAATCACACTTAAAACTCTACAGGTTAATAGTGGGAGACCTCATCACTTGACACTCACCAATAGACAGATCTGCCAATTCAAAAATTAACAGAGAAGTAAGGGACTTAACCTAAATAATATTCTAGAATGCAAACAAAAATAGAAAGTTAGGAGAATTGTATAATCACAACATACACATTAAATCAAGGTTCCCTTTGGTGTTTCTAATTGCTTCCAAGATAATCAAAAAAGACTTCTATGCAGCCACTACTAGATTGTAAATTGAACAAAAAGAATGTAGGAAAGTAAAAATGAAGCAGAATAAGATGGGTCAACACAAGTATTGAACTATTAGAACTTGGAGATGAAGATAATGTTTTAGAAATCAAATATTTGCCTAATCTTCTGTTTAATAATGTTTGGATTAGAAGTTAAGTTAGAGACCTTATTTTGTATTGGAAATATAGGACAGAAGATATGGAAATTATTGAATATTTTAAAAACACTTGTGAAGTGCTGTAAATGTAACAAACAAAGGCTCTGTGAAGAGCTGGATAGATGTTGAACAGCAGGACTCAGGACATTTTGGAATTTGGCCTGATTATCTGTTCACAAAATATTGGAAGCAGGGGATTTGATTAGATGCACTGTAACTGTCACAGGTATAGCATAGGCTCCACTATGCAAGCTGTGTGGAACTCACTTGCTGTAAACATGGAGCTGCTTTTCACTACAGGGCTTTTGTGCTACAATTCCCACTTTGTAACCATGAGTTCTAACTTTGTGAGTTCTCTCTGAACCATTGTTACATATCTCAATGTGGATCATCTGCCTAAATCTAATGACATCATTTCTAATGGCATTAATATAAACAGGTTGTTCACGAGTCCTGGGAACAAATTTTCTCATAATGACATCCTCCAAAGACAGTTAATTTTCAGAAATGTGAGTGATGTCATAAAACTACTTGAAGTCACCTCATATATATTTATAAACCAAATTTAATGACATGGACATCAGATGCAGAGCCGCAGGGAAGATGCTGTCCAAGATACCTACTGTGTGGCTGAATCATCTGGAAAAACAGAATCATGAACACACAAATAGCCTCTCCTAGAGAAATAAAAGTAGGTTGGAATATACAGGTGCCCATTTAATGGACTGATCTTAACAGCACTTCACAAAACACATTGACCAGGCTTCAAGTTGGACAATGATGTTCATTTTGATTTTTCACTTCTTGCTCCTGAACAGTCCGCTTCTTGTGTCCAGTATCATCCATTCCAAGTGCTTTTGGTGAATAAAACAGAATAATGACAAGGAAGGAGATTTGTTGACAGGTTGTATCTTCTTGCTTTTAAGCATACAGGGGCCTGTGGAGAAGGATTATTTCAACAATATTATGAATAGAAAGTAAGTTTCTTTCTATTTTCTATGTAAATGTCATCATGAATATTTCATGGTGGGGAGGAAGATGAGAATCAGAGAATGCTTTGAGTCTTTGTTCTGTTACCCACTTTATAAACCAAGAAAAAATCCCAGATTTTTTGAGAGACTCAATGCACTTTTTCTACTTTTAATTTGTCCAGAGAGTGTTGATATTCTCCCAGGTATTCTCCTACTTAACAGGCTGAAAGTTGAGTGAAGAAAGGGCTCTCTAATTTGTTCCATCCCATATAGCCCTCCTCTTGACAGTTTCCACAGCACAGTAGCTGGTGGTGTCTTACTGAACAAAGGCCCAATCTATTCAATGACTATCATTCTAAATGAGTGTAAGTAAAGGACTGTCAAGTAGAGTCTGTGATGACCCTTTGATCACTATATCACTCCTAATGCATGTGCTAGGGCAACTCATATTTGTAGTACCCCTAGCTCTAGAGAATTTTTCCATAGCTATTCAGTTACTCTCAGATGCTCTGCATATGGTCACATTGTGCCTTCTACAGCTTCATCACAAATAAAGCTTCATCACTCTGAACTTCATATGTGTTCCTCTTTCCCCATTCTTCACCCATATACCTGTAAAATTATAGGCCGTTAATTTGAAAGTCTAGTTCTTCACTCTCTTTTTAGGGTAAAGAAGGCATGAGTAGACTGATAATTACATGCTTGCATTCTTTGAAATATAGGGTCAGTAATAGTGGTGATTACCTACTTTCATTGTCCCTTGCCTGTAACAGCCATGGCATGTGATACTTGGCCACACTTGAGAACATTTACCTAGGAGCCCATCTTTGCCATTTTTTAAGTAGCACGTGTCTCTTCTCTTTATGTCTAAGCTGTTTGTTCTCTGACATTTATATCACTTTTAACTCTTCCTGTAATTTTACTAGTTATAGCTGGCTGCATATTTTACCAATTTGGGCAATGTACACATTTTGATTTTGTGTATTGCAGATAATTTTTTCAAAACATAGCACTTTAGTCCATTAGTTTACACTAACAGTCCCATTAATTGATGTTTCTTCTTGTTGAGTGTGTAAGAGTTAGTGTTTGAGATTCATAAGTTACAATATCAAATTCCTTTTGAGTGTTACTGACAATTTCAATGACATTTTTCCATATGGTAATAAAGAATACAATAAGATGGTTTTTATTTTAAAATGCGTAGATGTATGTCTATGTTATTACCTGAGAATACCACAGTTGTAATTTTTTAAAGTGGAAAACAGATTGTATTTAACTCTGCATGAATCATTCTGAATAAAGTAGTATCTCTGAGTTTGAAATTTATTGGTCAGATAATATGAAATGCGTTAGAAGACAAGAGTGTTACTCTTCTTCCGATATCCATTAGCACAAAATGATATTATTCTATGCTTACTTACTTTCTGAATATATTTGTTTTCAAAATTCATAAATATTTTCCATACATTGCACACTTTATTCTTTTAGTATTCAAAAATGTAATGCTGTCACAAATAAATCTCATTGTGATTTTCTGATGTCACTAGTTTTCAATACAGTGCCAGTGTTGTGCATTTGTAAGTGAAAATGTTTGCAAAATGTGCTCTTTATGAGAAATTTATGCTGGTAGGTATATCAAGTACCATTACATTTAACATAGATATCTAAACATAAACTAGGTGAATGATACTGGAGTACATGCCCTTAATATCACTATTTGGGAAATGGAAGAGTGGTATCCCTGTGCATTTGATGCCAGGCCAGTCTAAAGACAATTGTCACTCAAAACCAAACCATGGAATCTGTTGTCCTTTTATGGCCTAAGAGAGTAGTTGTTATATCCACACACACAGAGATGCATATATTTAACAGATATACTATGATATTTAAAATTATTAGAAAATAAATATTTAAAAAAATTTTGTGCCGGCAGTAGATAAACAAGAAAGAAAAAAGAAGAAGACAGAGATAGACATGAGGGAATATGTTAACTATATTATGAAAAATTAAAATGAAGTATAAGTACCTGAGTCAAATATCGTCCCAGAAAGACGACTGTGCATCAAACTGTCATGCTTTGAATGCTGTATCCAATTGAGTTTATTTCATAAAAATGACCAGAAAGTTTGCTCATTTATCATATGTATTTTTGACATTGTTCAATAATTTCAAAATGAATTCATGATCAGTTTTTCCATTTTGTCTTAGACTGTGTGCCCTTGTGTTTACCTTCTGAGCAAACATGTAAAACCAGAGATGGACAGTCCTCTCTGCGGAAAATGCAGTCTCTTCTTATTTATGTTAGATACACTCTCATCAACTTTTAAAGATTTTTTCAAGCTTCCATCTTCTCTGTCATTGCAATCACACAACAGAGTATAGAAACGTCTGAGTATTTTTTCTTAGGAAATAAATCAAAAGGGCGCTGTAAGTCTCTACTGCAAAGCCAATTAATTGGAAGAAACAATTTATCAAAGAAAATTAGTGATTATGTTACAAAGCACCCATATAATATCAGCCCTTCCTAATAATGAAAATATAACAGTGCCTAGTTATTAACACTCTCCATGTTGAAAAGATGAGCCCTCAATTATTAATTCTCAAATATGTTGTAATTAGTGTAGAAGATGGTTTTCACAAGTGTCCTTAGCTGATTCTACCCCGACTCTAGGCTTTGGGGACCTCACTTAGAACTCTGAGAGTAATTATGCGAGAAATTGTGCTGTGATTCAGTACAGCACATACATGCGTATTCATGTATGTGAATGGATGCTTCTCACTTTGTTTGGATGTATTTTGTGTGTTCCTGTGTATCTGTGTTGCTTTACATATATGTAGGTTTGTGTCTACCTGCGTATCTGTCTGTGTGTATTTGTCAGTGTATGTGTCTGCTTGTGCCTATGTGGCTATCTTGCATGTTTCTGGGTAGTGGTTGCACATACATATGTCTGTGTTGATGTATATGGTTGTGTATGTATGTGTCTGTTGGTATGTTTTTGGATGTGGGCATAAATTTGTCTGTGTCAGTGCCTCTCAGTGTGGTTGTTTGTATCTGTGTATTTCCACTATGTGTATTTTTTTTTAGAACATGAATGTTTGTGTGGGCCTGTGTATGTTTTGATTGTATCTCTTTTTGTGTGTCTATTTGGGTGTCTATGTCTCTCTGTCTATATGTTCCAGTATGTTTCTCTGTGTGTCTTAGCATGTATGGGAATGAGTATAAATGAATATGTTGCTGTATTATGTTTGCATCTTTGTATGGATGTGAGTATCTCTGTGTGTAGCAATGTGTGTGTATGTGTGTAGTTGTAACCTCTTGATCTAATTCAACAATGTTACTGCTCTTAATTTTCAAATATTATATTGAGTAGATATAGAGAGAATAGACATCCTGGCCTTCTTTCTGATTTTGGTTGGGTTGCTTTTTGTTTCTTTCTGTTGACTAGGATGTTGACTATAGGATTGTTGTACATTGCCTATATTATTTTGAGGTATGTTCCCTGTAATCCTTCTTTCCCCAAAACTTGTATCACGAGGGACTTTTGTATTTTGTCGAAGGCTATTTCAGCATCTAATGAGATTACCATGTGGTGTTTTTCTTTCAGTTTGTTTATATGGTGGATTACATTGATTGATTTTCATATGTTCAACCATCCCTCCTTCTCTGGGATAAAGTCTATTTGGTCATGGTGGATGATCTTATTGATGTGTTTTTTGATTCAGTTTGCAATTATTTTATTGAGTATTTTACATCTACATTCATAAGGGGTATTTGTTTTTAATTTCTTCAATTGAAGAATCATTTGTGGTTTGTGTAGTAGATGACTGTGGCTTCATAAAGTGAAATTGGCAAACATTCTTCTGACTATATATTGTGGGATAATTTGAAGAAAACTGACATTAGCTCCTACTGGAATATCTGGTAGAAGTCTATCCTGAAACCATCTGGTTCTGGGATTTATTTGTCTTGTAGACTATAAAGGAGTGATTCTATTTCCTGAGGAGTAGTAGGGGCATTTCAGCTGTCTTTCTGATCATGATTTAACTTGGTTTTGTTGATTTTCTCAAAGAACCAATTTTTGTTACATTGACTCTTTTTATTGTTCTCTTTTTTCTATCTTGTTGATTTCAGACCTCAGTTTGATTATAATAGTGTCTCTTCCTCTTGGATGGGGTGCTGTGTATGCTGTGAATGTGTTGCTCTGATTGGTTTATAAATAAAGTATTGATTGGCCAGTAGCCAGGCAGGAAGTTTAGGTGGGAAAAAGACAGGAGAATTCTGTGAAGTGAAAGGCTGAGTCAGGACTACTGCCAGTCGCTGCCATGAGAAACAAGATGTAAGATGCCTGTAAGCCACAAGCCATGTGGCAAGGCATAGATGAATAGAAATTGCTTAATTTAAGATGTATGACTAGCTAGCAAGAAGCTTGAGCCATTAAGCCAAACATTTTTAATTAATATAAGCTTTTGTGTTTACTTCGGTCTGAGTGGCTGCGGGCCCTGTTGAGGCTGGAGATAACTCCAGCTACAATGGGGCTTATTTTTCTTCTTGTTCTAGAGCATTGAATTGTGTTGTAATTTGCTAGTAACAGATCTGTCCATTTTTTTTGTATAAAGCTACATATATGAACTTTTCTTTTTACCATAACCATCACTTTTTTCCATAAGTAGGGGTGTATGCTGTCTTCATATTCATTTGGTTCTCAGAAGTCATTAATTACTTTTTTCTTGCCTTGATCCCTTAGTCATTCATTGAAGAGTTCAGTTACCATGAGTTTGAAAGCTTTCTGTTTTATTTTCTCTTATTCTTATGTGCAGGTTTAATCTGTGGCAGTCTGATAGGATGAAGGGCGTTATTTCAATTTTCTTGCATCAATTGAGAATTGTTTTGTGACCAGTCATGTGGTCAATTTTGGAGAAAGTTCCATGAGGTCCTGAAAAGAAATACTTTTTGTGCTTGCATGCAATGCTCTGTAGATATCTGTTAGGTCCTTTGATTTATAATGTCTAATAACCTGAGTATTTCTCTACTTAGCTTTTGTCTAGATGACCCTTCCTTTGGACAGAGTGGGATATTGGAATCTCTGACTATCAATGCCTGATAATCAATTTATGGTTTAAGCTTCAATTATGCTTCTTTTTTATATTTAAATATATTTATTAGTCATTTTTTATTATTATGTGTTTTAATTTTATATATCTGCCCTAGGTTCCCCTGTCCTCCCCCCTCCCTCCCCCATTCCCACCTTCCCCCCAGATCCTCCCCTCCATTCTAATGTCCTCCAGGACCAAGACACCCCTGGGGATTCATTTAAACCTGGTGGATTCAGTACAGGTTGGTCCTGTCCCCTCCTTCCAGACTGAGCAAAGTGCCCCTGTTTAAGCCCAAGGTTCCAAACAGCCAGCTCATGCACTAAGGACAGTTCCTGGTCCCACAGACTGGGTGCCTCCCAAACAGATCAAGCTATTCAATTGTCTGGTGATCAGATGACTAAACACCCTAACAGTCTTCTTGGAACTCTCATCCAATAACTAATGGACGTGGATGCAGAGATCCTCAGCCAGGCCCCAAGTGGAGCTCCAGGTGTCCAACTGTTGAGAAATAGGAGGGACTGCAAGAGCATGAATTGTTGAATCCAAGATTGCAAAAAGCACAGGGATAAATAGCCAATCTAATGGATGCACATGAATTATGATCCAATGCCTGAGGAGCCCCCAGCTAGATCAGGACCTCTGGATAAGTGATACAATTGATTAGGTTGGGAGAATTTTAATGACTGATTCTATTTCCTTAGGGGTTATTGGACTATTTAAATGTTTTATCTGGTCTTAATTTAACTTAAGTGTGTGGTACCTATCCAGAAAATTATTTTCCATTTCTGTTAGATTTTCCAGTTTTGTGGAGTAGAGGTTTTTGAAGTATGACCTGATAATTCTCTGGATTTCCTCTCTGTCTGTTGTTATGTGCCCCTTTTCATTTCTGATTTTGTTAATTTGGGTGCTCTTTCTCTGACTTTTGGGTCGTTTGGATAAGGGTTTGCCTATCTTATTAATTTTCTCAAAGAACCAACTCTTTTTTTCGAAATTAATCCTTTGTATTTTTCTCTTTGTTGCTGTTTTATTGATTTCAGCTCATTTTGATAATTTCCTGTCATTTGTTCCTCCTGGGAGTCTTTTCTTCTTTCTGTTCAGGAGCTTTCAGGTGTGCTGTTAAGTCAATAGTGTGCGGTTTATCCACCCTCTTTTTGTGGGTATTTAGTGCTATTAATTTCTCTCTTAGCACTGCCTTCATAGTCCCATAAGTTTGGGTATGTGGTGTATTCATTTTCATTGATCTCTAGGAAATCTTTAATTTCTTTCTTTATTTCTTCCATTGGTGATTCAGTTGAGCCTTATTCAGTTTCCATGAGATTGTAGGATTTCTGTACTTTTTTCTGTTGTTGAAAACTAACTTTAATCCATGGTGGTCCAATAGAAAACAGGAGGTTATTCCAATTGTTTTGTATCTGTTGAGATTTGCTTTTTGGCCAAATATGTGGTCAATTTTAGAGAATGTTCTATGGGGTGCTGAGAAGAAGGTATATTCTGTTTTGTTTGGGTGGAATGTTCTGTAGATATTGCTTAAGTCCATTTGAGCCATAACGTCAGTTAAGACCATTATGTCTCTGTTAAGTTTCAATTTGGCCAATCTGTACAGAGGTGCAAGTGGGGTGTTTAAGTGTCGCACAATTAATGTGTGGGGTTTTATATGTGATTTAAGCTTTAGTAATATTCCTTTTACATATGTGGGTGCCCTTGTGTTTGGGGCATAAATGTTCAGAATTGAGACTTCATCTTGGTGGACCTTTCCTGCAATGAGTATGTAATGTCCTTCATCATATCTTTTGCTTGATTTTAGTTTGAAGTCTATTTTGCTGGATATTAGGATGGCTACACCTGCTTGCTTCTTAAGATCTTTTGATTGGAAAGTCTCTCCCCAGCCTTTTATTCTTAAGAGGTGTCTGTCTTTGAATTTCAGGTGTGTTTCTCTTGTACAGCAGAAAGATGGGCCTTGTTTTTGTATCCATTCTGTTAGTCTGTGTCTTTTTGTTGGTGAATTAAGTCCATTGATATTAAGGGATATTAATGACCAGTGATTTTTTTGTTCCTGTTATTATTTTTATGTTTTTGGTAGTAGTGTGTGTGTACTTCTCTTCCTTGGGGTTACTGCTGTGGTGTTATCTATTGCCTGTGTTTTCATGGGTGTATCTGCCTTCCTTAGGTTGGAATTTACCTTCTAGTGCTTTCTGTAGGGCTGGGTTTCTGGATAAGTAGTGTTTAAATCTTGTTTTGTCTTGGAAGGTCTTGTTCACTCCATCTATGATGATTGAAAATTTTGCTGGGTATATTAGTCTAGGCTGGCATCCATGGTCTCTTATTGTCTGCATTATATCTGTCCAGGTTCTTCTGGCTTTCAGTCTCCATTAACAAATAGGTGTTATTCTAATGGGTTTGCCTTTGTAAGTCACTTGGCCTTTTTCCTTTGCTGTCCTTGATATTCTTTCTTTATTCCGTCCATTTAGTTTTTTAATTATTATGTGGCGAGGGGCCCTTTTTTGGATTTTGTCTGTTTAGTTTTCTATAGGCTTCTGGTATCTTCATAGGCATTTCCTTCTTTAAGTTGGGAAAGTTTTCTTCTATGATTTGTTAAATATATTTTCTGTGCCTTTGAGTTGGTGTTCTCCTTCCTCTATCCATATTACTCTTAGGTTTGGTCTTTTCATGGTGTCCCTTATTTCTTGGACATTTTGGGTCATGACTTTGTTGGTTTTAGTGTTTTCTTTGACTGATGAATCTACTTCTTCTAATGTATCTTCAACACGAGACATCCCCTGTTCCATCTCTTGCATTCTGTTGGTTATACTTGCATCTGGATTTTCTGTTCGTTTACTCAGATTTTCTATTTCCAGCATTCCTACTGCTAGTGTCTCTTTCATTTTTTTTTAATTTCCCTCTTCAGGTGTTGAACTGTTTCCCACATCTGTTTCCTTGCTTTTTCATGATTTTCTTTCAGGGACTTCTTGTTTTCTTCTGCTTTAATTGTCCTTTCCTCTAGTTTTTATTGCATTCTTCCCATTTTTTGTTGTCTGTTCCTCTACTTTATTTTTGATTTCTTCTATATAAGGCTCTAGCCTCTTCATGATGTTACTTATAAGGTTGTTTTCTTCTTCTTCTTCCATTCCATGCTGTTCAGGTCTAGCTTTTGGTGAAGAGCTAGGTTCTGGTGATGCTCTACTGCTCTTTATTTTGTTGTATGTACTTCTGCCTTGATGTCTGCCCATCTCTTTGTGGATTCATTCTTGGTATTATCAGTGTACTTGGTCCAGATGGAGCTGACAGATTTAGGGAGCCTCTCTCTGGTCCAGGTGGAAGCTCTGCCCCAGACTGGAGCCGTGGTGCTGATGAGAGTGCTGGTCTGATAGGAGCTGGGGACTGGAATCTGAGTCTCAGGAAGTCCCTGGTGTCACCTTATCTTGTCCAGATGGAAGCTCCTCTTGTCCAGATGAGAGTTCCAGGACAGGATGGAAGCTCTGGTCCAGATGGGAGTTCTAGGTTGGATGGTAGCTGGGTGCTCTATGGTCCAAATGGGAGTTCCAGGGCAGGATGGAATGCTGGAGGCTGGTTTCTAAGTCTCCACAAGTGGTTGGTGTCCCTGGCAGATGGGTGTGGTGACAAGGCATTGAAGTTGTAGTGTCCGCCAGAGGGCCTCTCTGGTCCAGATGTGAGTTCTGGGGCAGATGGGAGATGGGGGCTGGTCTCTGAGAAGTGCCTGGGGTCTTGGGCCAATGGCTGTTTTGGCAGGGTGTGGAGATGACAGAGTCTTCCTGCAGTCTTTGAAAAGGGAAGCCTTCCCATAGGGCCCACCAAATGGCCGGAAACTGTGGCCAAGTTGGACAGGTCATTCCGGTATGGCTGGTGCCCACAGGTGGGACCCAGAGGCTGTTGCTTCACTGACTATAACCCCAGGCACTCTGCTCTGGTCCACATTGGAGCTCTGGGGTAGGATGGAAGTTGGTGAGTCGTGTCTAAATCTCCAGAAGTGGCTGGGGTCTCCTGCTGATGGGTATGGGGGTAGGGTGTGGAGATTGTAGGATATAACGGAGGGTCTTGGAGAGGGGAAACCTTCCCATTAGGGATGGGTGGTCCTTTCCTATGGCCAGAACCTGGGACCCAGTTGGGCAGGTCTTCCCTGGAGTGGCTGTTGCCCAGGGCTGGGATCCAGGTGCCGGCCTCTCTTGGTTTGACCCTAGGCACTCACCTTTGGTCCAGGTGGGAGTTCCAGGGGTGGGTGGAAGCTGGGGGATGGTCTGTGAGTCTCAGGAAGTGGCTCGGGTCTCGGGAAAAAGGGTGTGATGGCAGGGTGTGGAGACTGCAGGGTCTTGGAAAAGGGGAGCCTTCCCACAGGGCCCCCAGAATGGCCAGCAACTGGGGCCAAGTTGGGCTGATCCTCCCAGGATGTCTGGTGCACAGGGGCAGGACCTAGGGGCGGTTGTGGCTCTGACTATAACCCCAGACACTCACCTCTGTTCCAATTGGGAGTCCAGGGTGTATGGGAGCTTACTGCTGATTTTTAATTGCATAAAACAACATGAGTGTGAAAGTCCATTCAAAGGTTTAAGCTGTAAAAATGGATAACTATAATTCAGAAAGGAGTCCAACCTCACAGTGAGAATGAATAGCTAAAAATGACCAAATAATGAGCATGTAGGAGTTGTGGGAATTCCCATCATTGTTATTATTGTGAGTAGAAACTAAGGTCCCCAATGTCATAAACACATACATCTAATTCAGTCAGTAAATGCAGCAGTATCTTAAGGTCCATCCAGAATCCTTGTGGGATTTTCTGAAAGTTGATAATTAAGAATAGTACATAGACATTTTCTGCTCATGTTAATTTCAGCACTATTTAGAATATCCAATATATGGAATCAACTTTGTTGCTCCTCAATAGAAGAGGAAATAAAGATACGACTTTCTACAAAATTTTTGTTGTTATTTCCTACAAACAAAGATTCATTATTGCTATTTACAATGCATTCTCAAATTTTGAAAGTTTCATTTCACTAATTACCAGATTAAATATACACACAGTGATTTCTTTTTCCTTTTCAAGAGAGGGTTTCTTTGTGTAACAGTCCTGGCTGTTCTCCAAGTCACTCTGTAGAACAGGCTGGACAAGAACTCACAGAGATCCTCTTGCTTTTGCCTCAAGAGTGCTAGGATTAAAAATAAGTGCCAGTTTCTTCTGGACAGGTGATTTTTAACTATACCATATATATTGATTTTAGAAAAGTTTAAATTCATAGCTTGTATGCAATTTATAAATGATTGAAACCAGTGACAAAATTAAACAATCATAATTGCTGGGTACATAATGCTCTTAGGCATATTCAAATTCAGATGAAAGCCTTACAGGATTAATATACAAATAATGAAGTCAAACCCAACCTGTAGGAAGTAAATGATGTCATTATCAGGAATTGAAGATGGAGTAGAATGTCATGTTAGGTAAATAGACAGACTTTATAAATTCAGATTTTTTCACAGACTCTAGATTTCATAATATGTCACTGTGTGTGTGTGTGTGTCTGAGTGTGCATGCATATATATATATATATATATATATATATATATATATATATATACACACACATTTTTGCATGAAGGAAGTAGGAGAGACTTTATTAGAGAACAGAAGGCCTGAAGAAACTGGGACTGGCATACCATGTGAAATCAGCAGGAAGAAAACATCACACATGTCTCATAAATTGAACAAGCACACACATCATAAATTGAAAAAGAAGGTGTTTGATCTAAGATATTAATTCAGTAGTTATATTAGTATAATAAGTGGATGACAGAGTGTAAAATACCAACAACAAACACGTGTTAATTGTCCCAATAAAACCACTTATACTGTATGTTAATTAAAAATAATTATTATACTAAAATTAAACCTGGATACCATCTTCAGTCTGGAACACTGAAATTTCATTTGCACTGGCTGAGAAAGGTGAATTTTTTTCTATCTTCATATGACGGAAAGGACTCTACCCAGTTCCATCACATATAGCCCTCCTCTTCACAGTTTCTATAGCACAGGAGTAGATGATGACTAATCATGTGAAACCACATTCTATATCAATTAGTTTTATCCCAAGTGGGTATAAGTAATAGCCAGAGAGTAGAGACAGCTGATGGTCCTTCCATTCATGTGTAGGTTAATGCATTAGCTAGGGCAAATAATATTTGTGGCATACCTCATCTCAGAGAGTTTTCACATAGATATGCAGTTACTATTTTAGATCCTCTGCATGTGATCATACTATGCCTTCCAAAGATCCTTCAAAAGTAGAAGTAGGAAACCTGACCCTTGTGAACATCTTAAGTGTTTCTGTTCTCCACACTTCACTTACATACATTTATGACCACTGGACTTTAATTTCAAATTCCAGTTCTTCACTGTCTCTTTAGCAAAGGAGTAGTGTGTGGAACTGTAAATGATATGTTTGCATTCTTTGAAAGGTGAGGTTCTTACTTCCCTTGTCACTTGCCTGAATGACAGCTGTGGCATGGGATAGTTGACAATAGATGAGAACATGGTTATAGAAGGTACCTACTAGCTCATCTTTAACATTATTTAAGAAGCATTTGTCTTTTTTCTTTGTATCTAAGCTGTTTATTCTCTGACACTTATATCCCAATTACCTCTTTTGCTTGCTTTCAGTAACTTTACTAATCATAGCTGCATATTTTGCTAAACTGTGAAAAATACACATTTCATTCTGTGGATTGTTGACAGCTGTTTTCATACGCAGCCCTTTAGTGCATTGAGCCACTCTGATCGATCAAGTCCTTGACGTTTCTCAATGTTTAGTTGCAGGAGTTAGTGTTTGAGCTTCTCAGATTCTACTACGAATTCCTGTTGAGTGATATGAAATTTTCAATGACATTTTTCTGCATGGTTATACAGAATAATCTAAAATCATTTTTATTTTAAAAATGGACAGGTTAATTTCTCTTCTTTTTTTTATATAAATGAAGATACTCAGTGGTACAAATTCTATTTGGGAATGAGAGTGTATTTACCTCAGGGGGAATCATTCAGAGTGAAGGTATATATTTGATGTTTATTGGTCAGATGATATGAAATGACTAGAATGAGACAGAAGTTAAAATTCTTCCCATAAACAGAAACAAAAACTGGCATTATTCACTTCCAAATGACTTGTTACCTATTTTTTATTACAAAATATCTAATCAATATTTTTCTTACATTTTATACTTTATAGTATAAAATGTACACTTGATTTAAAAAAGATGCAATTTTGGCATATACAAATTTCAGTAGAATGGCAGTTCTATGTTAATGTAAATGGAAATGTAGTGAAAAGATGTATTCTAGAAGAACAATTATGTTGACTTGATATTCCAAGTGTGAGTCTATAACACACTTGTGTAAACATAAAGTAGATGAACAGTAGTGGGGAGATAGTATATGCCCTTAATCTCTACCCTCTGAATCTGGAGCAGGTATACCTCTACACATTTGAGGCCATTCTCTACTACAGCAAAGTATCATTCAATACCATGTAATCATTTCCTCATTTATGGCCTATGTAAGCATTAATCCTGTACATACAGAGATGAATACTGACATATATCTTAGCCAAATATATCTTTTATATTATATTTATTTTGAAATAAATCTTTAAAAATATTTTATGCCTTCATCAGATAAACCTGAAAAAAACAAAAATAAGTTCAAAATGTATTTGATGGTTTATGTTTACTATATTATCCACTGATTATAAAAATAATGCAGGGACAAGAGCCAAATGTTTCCCAGACTATTTTGTGCTTATCAGACATTATTTGAATTCTTTAGTCAATTTAGGTAATTTCATAAGAAAATACCATAGACTCATTTGTTCACATATCACATGGATTTTTCATATTGCTTGATAATCCCTAAAGAAAGACGTATCAGTTTTGGTGTTTGGTTAAACCCTGTTCTATTGACTTTCCCTTCTGAGTAAAAACTCTACAAATAGAAATAGATACTACTCTATGTGGAAGGTACTAATGGCTCATTTTATTTATGGGAGACATACTCTCAAGAACTGTTAAAGCTTTTGTAATCTTCCCACTCTAGACCAATTTATAACTGGTCTTATTAAACAAAAAAACACAGAGCCGAACATAGGGATGTAAGCATTAGATATCTACCTCTTATCTATATCCTTCTTTTGAGAAAACAAGAACCTTAAATCTAATACCCTTTGTTCAGCCCTTTTCTTTACCATCAACAACAACAACTTGTAACCAATGCCCCTAAACAATGACAAGTATCCAAATCCCAAAACGCACTGAAAGAACAAAAAAACCACACTCCCCCTATCACCACTTGAGAATGTAGGTGTCATGTTCTTAAAACTGCTTCCTGCTATTTGTGAGAGAAGGTATCTTCAGGGGATGCTAAAAAGAAAAATGTTGGATTAATTGTAAAGTTCTGGGAGATGTAGTTGTATCATTTGCTGTCCAGTCTCTGCATAATGGCAAAGTGCAGGGCTTATCTGAAGTACTTGTTCGAGCAGTCTGTGATGCTGTATCATCACAGCTAGCCATCTCAAAATCATTCAGAGAAGTTAGTAGTCCAAAGCTGATGTTTGGGTGATGTTTATCAGCTTAGTGGTATTATTATTGTCCACATGGTACCGATGTTGTGGGGACCCATCAACTTTCTGGAGACTTCAAATACAATATATGGCTTGGACATGATTCACTGCTGAAAACTGATAGAGACTCAAACACAAAAACATTTATAGGCACCTATATGAAGTCTTTTTTACTAGAATTCATTATTAGTCTATATGACCATTAATATCAAAGCAAAAGTTTAAAAAATATAAATCTTATAAATTTGATATTAAATTCATACTTTAAGAAAAGATTAAATAATCAAAATATAGGCAAAGAATTGAGATCAGTGGCAATATAATAATCCCTTAATGTTTTTGTTTTCTTTTGTCCTGTATGAGAAGATGGCACTTTCTTTTGACATGATACAGATATTTTACATTTTCCTTTTGACACCATGCATGGAATTAGAGAAGGGGTGAGCCATTGTCCAATTCCAAAGCTAGCTTTAATTTTTAATTGGACTGGGACTACAAAAACCATTTGTGTTAAATATCATTAGAGAAGTGTAGAAACAAAGATTTGGGAAGACTTAAGAAATTTTATATGTGACATACCAATAAACCAATTTACTCTTTTTGTTGGGAAATTTTTGTAGATGATTTGTCCTTTTTCTTCAGATGTCTCATTTGTCCAGTGTTCTTCAGATTCTTTAGCCTTCATTCTCCTGAAAGACAAAAACAAAAACCCTTCTGCATGCCTAACTTTTGGGAGATTTTCTTTTGCAATTATAGCTGTTTAAATGAAAAGCATTTCTTAGTGGTGTAAGTTAGTATAAATTGGATGGTCATGCTGGTTGATTAACTATCACCTCTTCTGTTTAATAGTTCTCACTTGTTCACATCAAACCTTTATCAATTTTGATGGTATATAGATTGTGTTTTCTCCTGTAGAAACAAAGCAAATCCTTGTCCCCTTATAAAACATATCCTGGTTTCCAACCTGAGGTCAGAACATCCTTAAAGTATATAGGCTGATTTTATTCAGAAGTTTATTTTTCTATTATCTTATGTCTCTCTGCGGCTGTTGTTCCTTTCTCATTAACACTGACAAAATGCAATGTTAATAGAGCATTATGTAATCTGTTTCTGTGTTTTTTTTTACCCCTTTCTGTTTATTTAGCATATCCTTTAGAATTTGTTTTGAACTTTGTATGACTGCTTGGCCTGTAGGATTGTGTGGTATACCTGTAATATGTTTAATATTGCAATGAGCAAAAAACTGTTTTATTTTACCAGAGACATATGCTGGAGCATTGTCAGTTTAACTTGTGTAGGTATAACTGTGATTGCCATAACTACTAGCATATGCTTGATTGCTGAATCAGCCTTTTCAGAACTCAGTCAGGTACCCATTGAAATCCTGAATAAGTATCATTAGTGTGATGTACCTATTTCAGTTTTTCAAATTCTGCAAAGTGAAACACATCCATCTGCCAGATTTCATTCCTCTGAGTACACTTTGGGTTACATTCTGATGGTAGCAGTGTCTGTAAAAAAACAAGTAGGACATTTCCTTACTATTACCTTGGCTTGTTGCCAGGTTATGGAAAAAAATTTAAACCTTTAATATTGACATGAGTTTTTACATGAAATTCTGAGACCTCCAACACATATCCTAACAATAATTTATTAATCGTTCATTTACTTGTGCTATAGGGCCTGGCAGACCCATATGGAATTGGATGTGAATTATATGTAAGGGATGCTTCCTATTTCTGATTATATCTTGTGACTGAGTAAATAGTGAAGTTATTTCTGACTCATCACGGTTAAATTCTGGAGTCACAATATGTAATAACATGCCTTCATCATACTCAGAGTCAGTATCTGTGTTGAGAGTTTCTGAAAAATCCATTACTATCAACAGAATAGCACACAATTTTGATCTTTTACAGAATTATAAGGACTTTGAACCACTTTACTTAAATTATCTGATTTGTAACCTTCATTTTCTTGTTTGTTTGTATCTGTATAAAATATACTAGCTCCATAGATGGGTGGTTCCCATACTATGTGAGGCAAATCCAATCAGCTCTCTTCATATGTTTAATTTTATCACATTGAGATATTTAATCTTAATCTCTCCCAAAAATATTGCCAGCGCTTTACCAAGGTTCACTTTCTGCCCATGATTTGTCAATATTCCTAAGGTAAAGGTAAGAATATTTTTTGCCAGGGCTATTCCTGCTAATTGATTAAGTCTTAATTTTTCTTTTCAAATCAAGTTGGAGATCTTTTACACCTATGTTTGAATTTTTTCTACTCTACTTATTTGGCAGAAATATCTATTCCAATATGTCTTTCGTCAGCATTAAAACTCGTGTAGGAGAATGCTTATAGTATAACATAATCAAAATGCAATCAAGCTTTGGATGCACAAGATCCACATTTTCTTCCTATACTTCTTTTCTACCAAGGCTAACTCTCTCTCAGCTCCATGTGATAATTCTCTTGGACTACTTAAGTCCTTGTCAACTTCTAATGTATTAAAAAATAACCAGTTCATCATTTTTTTACCCCCAAAACAGTTCAAAGATGGGAAATATTTCCAAATTATCTGGAAAAGCCACGAAGAGTCCAGACATGAAGAGTCCACAATTGATCTCTCCTAATTTTCACCTTTGTGGATCTAAATTTTTGTAGCTCTATTTATATCTTAAATAATTAATAGAATCTTCTCTTTATATCTTTTCAGGAGCAATTTGTAATCCTCAACAAGGTAAATTTTTCTTTAATTCTTTAAATATTCTTTCTAAATTATCAGTATTTGAATTGCCTAGTTAAATTTTGTCCATGTAGTGATAAATTATAGAGTTAGGAATTTATTTGCATATTACTTCCACTGGCTGTTGTACAAAATATTGCTGTAGGGTTTGGCTTTCCACATTCCCTATGGGAGAACCCACTATTGATATCTTATAACTGGCTGAGAATTACCATAAGTAGGCACCATGAAGGCAAATCATTCTCTGTCTTTCTCTTGTAAGGATATCAAAAAGCAAGAGTCTTCTAAATTGATAACTACAAGAGTCCCTTTTAAGGTTACAGAGTAGGTAAACGAATTCCAGATTGTAGAGAGCCCATTGATTGAATTACTTTGTTAATTGCTTTTAGTCTTTTACCATTCTCCATTTACCAGATTTCTTTTTTAATAACAAATACAGGAGAATTTCAAGGTCTGGTTGATTCTTCAATATGCCTAGCATATAATTGCTCTTGTATCAGCTCTGTTAAAGCCTGCAGTTTCTCTGTTGTTAACGGCAGGTTTAAACCCAAACAGGCTTTTCTGTTAACCATTTTAAAGGTAGAGCTGTTGGTGTCTTTGGAAGATCAGCAGTTGTAGCTCCCTGTACTTGTACAATGGCTGGTGACTGTTCTTTATAACAATACCTCCTAATAGTTCTCTCAGAAACATGTGCTAGTATGATTTGTTTCTGAGATTCAACGAATGTTAATCTGAGTATTCCATTATTGTAATAGATCAATCCCCCATTAATTCATAGCTATATAAGCCACATACAGCTTTCATTTTCCTCTCTGTCCTGCTGGTGCTGTACATTTGAGCCATCTTGTGCTCTGTTTCTTGAGATAATATTCCATTCCTTAGTAGTGGGACATTTACATCCTTCAGAGGCCAATTTGGATGTCAAAATTTTGGCACAGTTATTGTCACATCCACACCTATGTCTACCAATCCTTCCAAGAAAAGACCAATTATTGATATTTTTGGTATTGGTCTTGTTCATTTATAAAAGTTTGTCAGAAATACACTTTATAGTTTTTCCTGAATTTTCCATTCTTTCTACTGTAGCTGTTTTTTCACCTCCAACAGCATGGTTTATTCCAATAAAAATTTGGTTGGTAAATTGCTCTGAGTAGGGGTTTCTTCTATGATTGCAGAAGGTTCTAAAGTGAATTTGCTCTGGTGGCCCACATGAAACCCCTCTTGGAGTTTCCCAAATCCAGAGGCAATGTATTAACTTTTCTGTTTCTTATTCATCTACAATTGTTGTTCCAAAGTTTACTCTTACATAATCCAGAATGGAGGGACATTCTGTTGCAATATTTCCTTGAATAGACATTTGTTCTAGGAACATCCTGTTACACTCCATTTTCAAATGTCTTTGGTGACCACAACCAAAACTTCTGACATTATTTTTCATTAGTGATTTTGAAATTACTTCTCCTATCCACATCTCATCATGGTCATGAGATTCAATATTATTTGTGCCCCTGATCCAATCAACCAAATGTGCTGATCTTGGCTTTAATGGCCTGATTAATCTTTTGCATTCTTCATTTGCATTTTCAAAAGCCAACCATTCAATTATTATCTGTCTAGCATCTGAATTTGATGTCCTTCTATTTCCCGATGATGGCAGCCTTTGTAAGATGTCTATGAGGGATTCCTTGGACCCTGTATAACTTTTCTGAATGATTCAATTGTATAGAGCTTTCTCAAATCTTTCCCTGCATCTATGGCTCCCACAGGACAATTTATCAAGAAATATCAGTGAATATGTTACAGAGCACCTGACTATCATTTCACCTCTTCTAATACTGGAGACGTAACAGTCCTTCCTCATTAATCCTCTCCATGATGAGAAGATGGGCCCTTGTTCTTCAATTGTCAAATATATGGTAATCAGTGTATTGAGATGGTTTTCAGAAGTGTTCTCAACTGATTGTACCCTACTGTAGGCTCAAGGGACCTCTTTGACATTCAGTGAGTAATTACCCAGGATACAGTGGTGGTGTTATTTATTTCAGAACATACATGTATCTATGTTTGTGAATGAATAGTTCTCACTGTGTATGGAAGCATGATCTTATTTTCTGTGTATCAGTGTTTATATGGGTTACTGTGTATATTGTGTGTCTGTCTATATGCATTTCTATCTGTGGAACTGAGCATACATTTTTCTTCTGTCAATGTCTTTGTGTATGTGTGCTTTTTTTCTGTGTATATCTTCCTGTGTGTTTTTCAGTACACATGTCAACATGTCAGTACTGTGTGTTTTGTGTATGTGTTTGCACATATGAATGTCTGTTATATCTGTTTCTCTCTCTCTCTTTCTCTCTCTCTCTCTGTTTTTGTGTGTGTGTGTGTCAATCTGTCTTTGATTGTGAGCACAGATTCGTAAATGTCAATGTTTTTCCGTGTGGGTGTTTCAATATGTATATGTCTTCCTGTGTGTATTTGTGTATAAATGTGCATTTAGTGTGAGCCTCTGTTTTTCATGTTTCTGTTTCTATGTGTCTGTTTGGCTTAGCATGACTGTTTCTGACTGTATTTTTATTTGTGTGTCTTTCATATATATGTGTGTGTTTGTTGCTTATCTGTATTATGTATTTTTGTCTGTATGGATGTGAGTCTCTCTGTGTGTGCCTCTCTCTCTTTCTCTGTGTTGTGTATTTTTCTTACCAATGTTTTGTGTCTGCATGTATGTCTGTGTTTCTGTTTGGTTGTTTCCTCTGAAAGAACTTAAATTCTAGGAATGTTATGATGCTTTTATTTAATAACTTACTTTTATTGTCTTTCTCCCCTGGATGCCTTTATTAACATTGCTTTTAAGAAGTCAGAATATGTTTTCTGACATCAAGAAAAGTCACACATACTATAGAATGCTGCCTCTCTTTCAGCTGCACTCTTTTCTGAGGAAGATTCACTTCACTAATCCTGTTGGAGGGAAAGTGAATATGAACCAGAGAGCAAACCTGCAGGCAGAGTATGACATTTTCCCGATTTGGAATTTCCCAAATGAATTTGCATTTAAGGTGAAGATAGGAGAGTTTAGTCCATATTTTCCAAGTGGTCATCAGCTCCATTTATATGGTGATGTGATAGAGTGGTCCATAGGAAGTAGACAGGTGGGTCTAACCTAACTATAATCATTTCTGTCACACAGCATTATCACTGTCAAGTGGTTCCATTTGTGTTGCCTTTTAACTGGTGAAATAGACTGTCTCCATTAAGAAGCATTTTATAGTCTCCTTGTTTGTTTCTTCTTTTCAGTTTTTAAAAATTTTTTATTTATTTATTATGTATACAGAAGACAGTGCCAGATCTCATTGCAGATGGCTGTGAGCCACCATGTGGTTGCTGGGAATTGAACTCAGGACCTCTGGAAGTGCAGTTGGTGCTCTTAACCTCTGAGCCATCTCCCCAGCACCTCTTTTCAATTTTTGATGTGACATTTTGTTAATTCTTCGAGGGTCATAGACATCATTCCAGAACATGTTTCTTGTTTTTATTACAAAAAGAAAATTAATAGTTACCACTGTATTATATTACTCCAGTATAGTGAGCAATATCCTTTTGATGCCATTCTGATTACTACGCAGTGCTTGTTCTTTTTACTGCTGAACCTTTGACATAGATGCTGGAAGACTGAGGCTAAATGTAAGGAGGAATAAAGAAACCACATGCAAACCATTATTATATAATTTGTCTTAAGCCTTTTTACCAACAGGTCCTAAATTGCCAACATTTCTCATTAAATATTAAGATAACATTTTCATCACCAATTTGGAATTCATACTATGAATTAAAACTTTGTTTTTTCTTTCTTTCATTCTTTTTTCTTTTAAATGTGTATGGGTGTCTTGTCTGCATATATGTCTGTGCAACACTGGTATGTGTAGTGCATACAGATGCCAAAAAATGACTTTGATCTCTGCCATGTAGAGACAGTTTAGTGATTAACAGTGGATTCTGAAAGTCAAACTTGAACCCTGTGTATATGAGCAGCACTTGTTATAGACAGCTGAGCCAATTCTACAGCCTTGAAGCATGTCCTGTAGAAGATTGACTCAATAGAGGAACATTTCTTGGTCCCATTAGTTCTTTCATATTTCTCTTAAACAATCAAGGCTATGCCTATTTTCCCTATCTGTGTGGGGAGGAGGTATTGGTAGTAAAAGAAATGGCTTTGGAAAATTATAAATTATGTATACTGTATGAATCTAAGATATATTATAGGAATGAATTCTGATCTGGGTGGTTGGAAGGTACCCAAATCAAACTTTCTGAAAATAAAGTATCATGTAATTTAAAGGAGCTAACTCCAATAAAGCCTTCAATTTTAATCCAAAGTTATATCTCAGGTAGACCAGAGAGTGTACAGTCTACATAAATTATTGTTTTTCTGTATGACAAGGAGAGTTCTTATCAGGGTAAAGGATATAAGAGCTGAAGGTACAGCTACAGAACAACATATCCATTCAGAGAGCAGCAATAAAATATCAGTGTGCTATAACCAAGCCTCTCTTGACCATTATGAAAACATACACTGGAGGAATACAGAAAATTAAGACTAATACAACAAGTACTCTACTCCCAGATAGAAAGGTTTCAATGCAGAAACAGGAACAAAAAATAGAAAGTCATCAAAGCAATGCAACACCAAATAATGCAGTCATAGCTTTAAATATAAGTATGTTCAATGATATACTGAAAAAAGAATTCAAAGAATAATTATAATAATGTTCCAGAATGTCAAACATGACATAAATCACTTCCAGGACAATGCAATGAGATCACAAAAACTTGCATGCAATAAGGAACTGAAGGAACATGTGACAGTGCATTTCTAAATATACAAAATTAAGAAAAAGTCAAACTAAAATATGCAAAGGAAATGAAATAAATCTAAAATATCTCAGTAAAACTATTCTCTAAAGGAATGTTGAAAGTTGAGGACAAGATGGCAGAAGAATTAGAAAACTTAAATTGTGACAGAGATAAAAATAAGGACAACTGAAATATATGTAGGGTCAGGGGGATACCATTAAAGGGTCAAAATTACAAGCAATGGGCAGAAGAGAAGATGAAGGACTCACCATGCCAACAACAGTATATCCAGTAAAATACAATGGAATTTTCCACAATATAGTGAGACACGTGGCCATCTTGAAACAGGACACTTAATATCAGAAAAAACCTTCCTGTGACATATCTTACTTAAAATTTGATTTATACATATAAATAAATGAAATGGAAGTTTGCAGAGAGGGAAACCCATTTCATAGAAAGGCCCCTTCTAGATAACAGCAGACACCTTCATGAAATCTCTTAAAAGGGGAGAGTATCAGTGATGCAATCCAAGCAGGTAGAAATATAAACTGCCAAACCCAGGTACTGTACCCAACAAAGTTATTTTTTATTCAAAGGAGGTTGTGAGGTTCTTCATGGGTATAAACTTGAGTGCATCTGGAATTTATCAAAACCCCAAAATGGAGGGTACTCTTGAGAGATACTTTCACTTAACTTGAGGTAGGAAGATCCATTTGTTACCCAGATTTTGACAAAGGGAGATTTGCCTTATATAAGGTGATGGTGGTAAATGTCACCTTAGGAAACATTCCACCTTCCAGTTTAATACAGATCAGATCAGTACCTCATCACCAGAAATACACCAGGCTCTGTCTATTTAATTATTTTTCTCTTTACACTCTGTCATGCTTTGCAGTGCTATTTATTGGAAATCATATTTGCTACCAGAGCTTTGAAGAGATCTTTCCCATGTTTCTGCTATCCATTTATCCTACTTTGCTGCACTGTTGCTGTGATTAAACATTAACCATTTGCAAACTGAGGAGGAAGAGTTGATTAGGCTCATGGATTACAGTAAAGGGACGACAAGGAAGGAATCTGGATCCTTCAACTAAAGCAGAGAACCTGAAGGAACATGGTCTACTGCTTTGCTCTGCTTGATTTCTCGAACAGCCCTGCCAAGGGACAGCACTGCCCACAGTAGACTGGGGATTCATACATCAATTACTTCTTAATAAATTGCATAAATAATATGACAGCTGGCTAGTTCAATGAAGAGAAATATTTTAGTTATGCTTCCCTCTAACTTTTTAAATGTACTTTCTGTCAAGGTGATGAAAATTAACTAGAAAATCAGTTTGCAAGCTCTATTGTAGATGTAACCAGCTTGTTAAATAAGAAACACAGAACCGATTGCAGAGTTGAAAACCACGAGGTCAGAGCAAAAGCAGAAAACCTTACCCTTCACTGCTTCTGCGGTTCCTCCTCTCCGCAAGAGACCTACTTCTGTGCATCCTGTCTATTTAAAGACTTTCTGTTCTGTTTTCTCATTGGTTGTAAACCCAGCCACATGACCTCCTTGTCACTGCCTGTTTGTACAGACCTCCAGGTCGTCTATGGTTGGTATTGAGATTAAAGGCGTGTGTCTGCCATGCTGGCTGTGTCCTTGAACACACAGAGATCTGCCTAGCTCTGCCTCCCAAGTGCTGGGATTAAAGGCGTGCCCCACTACTGCTCGGCTTCTGCTCTGGCTTGCTCTGACCTCAAGGCAACTTTATTGACATACAAATAAAATCACATTTCAATACAAATAAAATGTCACTATACTCCATGTTGTTTGTCTACAGCAAACAACCCATTACTTTCCCTAAATTTCTAAGATTTGTAAGCTACTCAACTTACATCAGATTGTTTTCATACATTTACATGTTTGGCATCATAAAATATACTGAATTTAATGTGGTCATTAATTTGGTATGTACTGTGGATATCACTCTGTATAAATAAAATGCTGTTTGGCCAGTGGCCAGGCAGGAAGTACAGGCAGGACCTGAAAGAAGAGAATTCTGGGAGGAGGAAGGCTGGGGCAGAGAGACACTGCCAGCTGCCTGCCATGACAAGAAAGATGTAAGGCACTGGTAAGCCATAAGCCACGTAGCAAGTATAGATTTATGGAAATGGGCTACATATAAGAGTAAGAGCTAGACAATGGTAGGCCTGAGCTAATGGCCAAGAAGTTTAAATAATATAAATGTCTGTGTGTTTATTTTATAAGTGGGCTACTGGACTACTGGGGCTTAGTGGGACCTGGAGAGATGCTCTCCAACCACAGGTATATATAATATAAGCCTATTAATATTTCAATATGCTAATATAATTTTGTTATGGAAGAAGTAGATAACAGTCCTGATATCACCATATGTCTAATTTTCCTCAGATGCCACCTTCTGTGTGCAGTGCTGATTGTGGTCCTGGACTGAAGAAATTCTTGCAGGAGGGAAGGTCAGCCTGTTGTTTTGATTGCATCCTCTGCCCAGAAAATGAAGTTTCTAATGAGACAAGTGAGTGTTTGTTGCTGAGATAAATCCTTCATACAGATCATCTTCTCCCAAACACACTGGGAGGATCAAAGGTTCTAAAAGGCCACTGTACAAATGAACCATATCACTTTCTCAAGTTTGTTTTTTGTAGGAATATGATCATTATCAATGTCATTTTAAGTAACATGTTATGCCATGACATACATCTTTGACTCATTGAAAAATCCATGGCAAGTGGCTTTTTAATCAAAGAATGTTTTGATAATGAAACTACAAAGTGAGGTAATCCCATACAAGGTCTTTGCTAGTCATTAATTTCCTGTGAAACTACATGTAGAATAGACTCCAATCATGAATATTTAATCATATTTATTTTTACATATCTGTATGTGTCACTACATAAGTTTATAACCACCATGTATATTCAGGGAATCAATGAAGAATAGAATATAGCTACTGATCCACTGAACTCTAAGTGGGTTCTAGAAACCAAATATAAGTCCTCTGTCTCTGTAAGATTAACAAAGAGTGGAAATAAATCCTTAGGAAACTATAAGAAACTGTTCAGTATGATACGAAAGAGTTCAACCCATATCCAGGACCCCCTTTCAAAGTAACATTATGATTTGAAATCTAGAGAAATGTGGAGAAGTGTTGCCAAATAAGGTAGAAAATATGGAGTATTATAATCAATATCTTTATATACAGTACAGTTAATAACATCAAAAATAGAAGATTCAGAGTTTTGTATGATAGCAACTAGCTATAATTATCCCAATGGTGTTGCCATCCTCAGTCAATGTTAGTCAAATGATGATTTATTTGGAGTTGGTTACATAAAATTGGAGGATACATAGATTTTTCTCTCATGATGCCTGTCATTCTACATACTGAATGTTCTTAAAGGACATTTATACCAGTAATACAGTTCAGAAGTTAAATCCCTTTCTACTAATGCTGATGATGAATTCATCCCTAGGACCCATGTAATAGAAAGGTATTGCCAACTCTTAGATGTTGTGTTCTGATCCCTATGCACTTGCACATACAACTTACTGCAATTTTCTTAAACAAACTGTAATGAAATTGTTTTAAATATGAAACATAAGAATAAATGTATTTATAGCAATAAATACAACAAAAGTTAAATAAAAAATATTTTTACTATTTCTTTAATTATGTGCATATATGAAATGGGTGGTTATGTGTACATAATTGCATGTGCATGTGAGAGGCACCCAAGGCCTCTGTAGTTACAAGTACAGAAAGATGTGAGAAACCCGACATGTGTCCTGAAACTCCCCTCAGTTCTTCTGCAAGTGCAAAAGATTCTCTTCACAAGTGAGACAACTTTTCATTCCCCTAAACAAAGTAATGAGTTACATGTGACCATAAATGCACTGTTTTAGATAAAAAACTTGACCCAAAAGCACATGATGTCTCTATGCAATTATCCAATGATTCAGAGCAATTGTACTCAACTTTCATAAACTTTCCATGGTGGAGACTGCAACTTATGGATGGGATAATATTCCTCCAAACAAATCTTCTGAGCTATCACTCTTGCTTGAGTGTTCTTCTTTTATTGTGATCATGGGATTATATCAGTATCTACTTCACACTTGAGTAGACTAACATAATCTGAGACTCACATAGATGGAAATTAGTGAAAGAGGAAGAAAGGTAGTTGACTGTTTCCAAAGGTGATAGAATCAAAAAGAAGGGCTTTTTGATAATAAGTATGTACGAGCTTTCTGCCTTCAGGAGGGGGTTACTGTGTCTTATGATCAAGACTCATGGAAAAACCATCCATACTGCAAAATAAAGACACAACTGTGTATATTTGTTAATTAATTGATTTTTTGTATTTACAAACATAAAATTATATTTATGTAACAGTCTTCTTTCATTCTCATCCTCCTACTTCCCTCCTATAAACCCAATCACTCTCATATTAGAGCTCTGTTGTTACTTTTACATGTACATACATACACATATATACACACTCACACATACTGCTTACTCATTATGATGGAACTCTAGCCAGAATGAGCATGGAAATATGGCTCTAGCAAGTCCTGCCCTTCTTCCCCATTCGCTTTGCCTTGTTAAAAACCATGACATTGCAGTGATAGTTTGAACAAAACTGGCCCTATTAGAGGTTGTAATCTAGTTGGAGAAGGTGTGGTCTTATTGGAGGATTTGTGGCACTGTGGATGCAGACTTTTAGGCCTCTTATATACTTAAGACATACCAAGTGAGATGGTTTTCTTCCTGTTGCCTATGGATGAAAGAATTAAAATATTGAGCTGCTTTTCCAGCACTATGTCTGCATGCATTGCATCATGTCCCACCATGATGATAATGGACTGAGCCTTTGAACTATAAGCCACTCTATCAAATGATTTCCTTTATAGGACCTACTGTGGTCATGGTTCTCTTCACAGCAATAGAAATGATAACTAAAGCTATTACATTCCTAAAGCTTGTCACCCAAGTCTATTCCCTTATTTTGCCACTTCCTCCTCCTGAGGCTGACTATCATGGGAATGTTATCAAAGTATTGAAGTCCAGCTTCCAAAAACTCTATTGGTTGTACCTGTCTTAAATAAAATGTTCCATAAAAATTAAACAACTTGTCCTAATGTGGGTTTTCCCTTTCAGTTTTATAAGCTGCCATTTTCTAAGAGGCCACATCTATATCCTCTCTAGTCACAGCAGTTCTTTGTCTTCATGGCAAAAAACCTCTTCCCCTCTCTCTTGTTGCTTTCATCTTCTCCTTCATTCTTTATCTCCTGTTTTTGTCTCCTATTCCCTGCCTTTTGTTCTCTAGGTCAAATTAATCTACCTTGTTTTGAGAACTTGGTCTTGGCATATCATTTGTGAATTCTAAGTGCCCCTACAGAGTAAGTTTAGATTTTTTCTATGTCATTGAGTTTGGGCTAGTAAATTCAAACTAGAAAACATATCACCGAAAGTGTCCCAATAGAAGAAACGGTTCCCAACTATTACAAGGACAGCATTCTTAAAACAGACAGAAACACCAAGAGGCACTACAACCATGGGATTAGATACTCTGAAGTTACCTCTGTACAAAATAATGGTTAATGCATTTACACTTTGTCAATTCACCAGTTTAAGTCATGTACTGAAAATATCTGTGCTTTCTGATAACACAACAAATGGTATCATCAACACACAGTAAATTCAACAACACACTGATTTTTTAGTTTCTTTGCCCATAAAGATAATGAATGAGTATTGTGAAATGGAAGCATTTTTATCCAGTAATGTCCTTCAGCTCTATCCTCAGAAACAAATTCAGATGGTTCAATGCTTCCTCCACACTCTAAGGTAAAATATCTGGTGAATAAATGGCTAAGGCTGTAATAATCATGCTTTTCTTTCTCCACCAGATGTGGAAAAGTGTGTGAGGTGTCCAGAGGATCAGTATGCCAACAGAGAGCACAACCAGTACATTCACAAAGCTGTGATCTTTCTGAACTACAAAGATCCCTTGGGGATGACTCTTGCCTCAATGGCATTGTGCTTCTCTGAATTCACAGTTCTTGTTCTTGGGGTCTTTGTCAAGCACCATGACACTCCCATTGTGAAGGCCAATAACCGGAATCTTAGTTACATATTGCTCATCTCACTCATGTTTTGTTTCTTGTGCTCTTTGCTCTTCATTGGCCAGACCAACTCAGCTACCTGCATCTTGCAACAAATCACATTTGGGGTTGTATTCACTGTGGCTGTTTCCACAGTGTTGGCCAAAACAGTGACTGTGCTTTTGGCTTTCATAGTCACAGCCCCTGGAAGAAGGATGAGGTTCTTCATGGTTTCAAGGACACCCAACTACATCATTGTCATATGTACCCTCATCCAAGTCATTCTCTGTGCAATCTGGCTGCTAGTTTCTCCTCCCTTTATTGACACTGATGCACATTCTGAGCATGGCCAAATCATCATTGTGTGCAACAAGGGCTCAGTTACTGCATTCTACTGTGTCTTGGGATACCATGGCTTCCTTGCCTTAGGGAGCTTCATTGTGGCTTTCTGGGCCAGGAATCTCCCTGACAAATTCAATGAAGCCAAATTTCTGACCTTCAGGATGTTATTGTTCTGCAGTGTCGGGGTCACTTTTCTCCCTGTCTACCATGGCACCAAGGGCAAGGTCATGGTGGTAGTGGAGGTCTTCTCCATTTTGTCCTCAAGTGCAGGTCTGTTGGGATACATCTTTATTCCCAAGTGCTATATAATTTTGTTCCGACCAGAGAGAACTTCTCTTCCAACGTTAAGGGAGAAAACATCTTACTGAACACTCATTTCATAAATTGTTACTGACAACTGTAGTGATTGTACAGAGACACCTGTTATGATACATCCCAAGATGTATAGTACTTTATTGTACATTTTGGTCTATAATCTTCCACTCAGACACCTGTTTTATAAGACCTGGCTCTTGGATATTAGTGCATAAGGGATGTGTTTTATATTTCTCTAATTTAAAGTAATATTTGAAATAAACTCCATGTATTTCTTTTAATCACTGAATTACTGTGTGCCTTTTAATGTAAGAGAAAACAGAGAAAGTTTGTAGTAGAGGGAATGAATGTTTTCAGATGATGAATGTAATTTAATCCTTGTGGAAGTAGAAAGTGAATCCTGTTGCACCTGGGAGTTTGAGGAGTAAAACTTAGCAGAAAGAAAGATGTTTTGTTAAATAGATAGAAAGAATATTCTGAAATATGGTAAGATGTCTCAGCATATAAAATCATATATAGCTTTTTCAGAGAGGATGAGTTCACTATCATATCCACTGATCTTACAATTCATAGCCATCTGTATCAATAGTGCCAATGGATGTCTTTGCTGTCTTCCAAGTACACGTAAACACAGATATGCACATAAGAGCACACTCAAAAAGCACAAATACACTTATTGAAATTAAATGAATTTTTTTTTGAGACAGGGTTTCTCTGTGTAGCATTGCACCTTTCCTGGAACTCACTTGTTAGACCAGGCTGGCCTCAAACTCACAAAGATCTGCCTCCCTCTGCCTTGTGTGCCAGCACTGCTCCGCAAAATTAAATAAAAATTTTTAAAGTTAAGTTTATATAGTACTACAATGTAACACTTTTTTTTCTCATTCATTGAAATAGATTGTCTTTCACATAGTATCCCCTGATTATGGTTCTCCTCCAAGCCTCTTCAAGTTCCTCCAAGATCCTCCCACATCACTTTCTTTCTGAATCCTCTCCATTTCTATCTCTCACTGGAATACATTCAGGTTTATATGGGATAATAATAAAAAATAAACTATGATAAAGAAAATATAACACATTGTAATTGGTCAAAATTGGCAAACATAAGGAAAAGAACCAAAGAGAAGACATTAGAATTAAACATATGTGTTTCCACATTCAGGAATCACAAAAAGAATTCTTACCTTGAACCCATAATATACATGCAAGCAATGTGTAGGTTAAAAAGTGAGTAGAAATATACATCATGACAAACCTAAAAAGTGAGGAAAAGGGGGAACTCTGACACAATACTATGAGACATGACCCCCACAAATTAGGTTAGATGAATTTTGTGCTACCATTTGGGCATGCAGTCCACACTTAAAAGTAGTTTGATTCCTTATTGAGACACCTTTGAAGGAAAGTAAAATTTAATTAGCTGGTGGTTATCAATTGGAGATTGCTTCTGGTTTAGGGATGAGGCTTGTGATCACTTCTACTTTCAAGTGGGACCCCAACTGGGAAAACTCATATAAGCACTGTTCCTGTTTCCTCAGATTCTATGATTTCTTTTATTTATCAATCCTGTTTATTTAGAGGGCATTTTTTGGTGTCCTCTGTTATGTATTTGTTCCATCCATGAACTTGGGCTATACATCTCAAAGGAGGCTGTGCTTCTTAATATGTAACCTCTTAAAAGGAAAGGGAGAGGGGTCACATTCTTCTTCTCCTTACTGGCTTGATCCATTGGCCAGGTGCTTTTGCTCACTTACAGAACAGAAGATGACTTCAGCTGTTTACTCGTGTCTGATTTGGTGAATGTATTTTTAAATTTAAATTTTAATAAATCCATATTACACCTTAAATAGACTCATATGTATTGACCTTAACAGTCCTCCATTATCTTGGCCTCTTACACTATTTCTACATTATGCTTCCATGCTATCTTCTGTGTCTTGTAGGGAGATATGTGCAGGAGGCAACCCTTTTAAACTTAGGTTTCTTCCTCTCACCATTATGTCTGGCTGTTTATTTCTGTTTCCTATTTATTCCTGTCTGCTGCAGAATGATGATTCTCTGAAAATGCCTGAGCAAGGCATTGATCTTGAATATAACATAATGCAACTACAAGACATTTTGTTGCTCTTTAAAAGAATACTAGTATTTGGTTTAGGGATGAGGCTTGTGATCACTTCTACTTTCAAGTGGGACCCCAACTGGGAAAGCTGGATAACTAGTCTCTAATTCTTGTTTACTCAAGCAGTGTCTGGTTGGATCAAGTGTGTGGGGGTGTCTATTAAGTCAAACCAGATGTTTGTTGCTGACTCTCAAAGATTTTGTGCAACCATTTTCCTAGCTATTTTGCAGGCAGGATATTATTATAGATCATAGGGTTTTGGGATGTGTTCACATTTTCAGGTCAGTTGGCAATTGCCACAGTACATTTCAGTACCAAGGACCCTAGAGTTATAAGTGAAATCTCAATTAAAGCACCATTTCAACTTCTGCATATTCAATCCATTGTAAAGGTGAAGCTGTGAAGGTCTTATGAATGGGTTCTCGTCATCAGTCTGTGGAGGACAACCTACAATCCTGGCCACAGCCTGGGTTATCTTATGACTTTCATGGGATCTCTTTAGGCAACAATTTAATTAGATGTGATCCAACTTCATTTTGTGATGAAATGGCCAGTTGAGGCTCCGTCTCCCATATTATTAAGTGAATTAATTTAGATTCCCTACAGACATGTATGTTATTTATGCATCTTCCAGTGTATTACGTTTACATAGTACTCATCAATGTCCTTTAATTTTATTTTTTCTCCATTTCTTGATCTGTATTTCTATATGAATTTCATTATGTTTTTTTCATGGTTCTGATTTTTCTTTATGAGATGGATTTTGATGGATATTGTGCAGAATATTAGCATACTGTTCATAGAATAAGCATGTATTTTTTAAACATTATTAATTATATCAATCCAGAAACATGCAGGATAGTTTCCATCTTACATTGTTGGTCAGTTTCTTTCCTCAGTGTTATAAAATGTCCACCATGAAGATGTCTAACTTCCTTGGTGTCATTTATTCCTAAATATTTCATGTTTTAGAGGTTAGTGTAATGGAGTTCTTTACTTGATATCTTCCTGAGTCTTTAATGAAGCTATTGGGGTCCAGCCCCCCTCCAGAGCCTTTACCCAGAGTTCCAGAAGAGATACTACTGGTGGTGGATTAATCTGAGGGATTCTGTAATAAATCTATATACACAAAACTCTTTAGTTCATACACTTTATCCTTCTGAGTCAGTTTTCTCTCTACATGCCTTCTATGTGCTCTCTTACTTAGTGCCTTTCTTGCTTAATTCTCTCAACCTCTTTCTGCTTTTCCTTCTAAAACAATCTTAATTCCTTCACTTCAGTTCTGCCTCATCTTGGTCTTTCTCATCTCATTCTTATCCATTTAGTTATTCCCCACCTGGCTTTTCCTCAACTTCTGTCTCATCCTTCTAATTCTCTCTTCTAGTCCTCCCCTTTAGATCTCCCCCAGTCTAGTTCTCTTCCAATCTAGTTCTTCCCCATCTCAGTTTGTTCTCCGCAAGTTCTTACCAATCTAGTTCTTCCATTCTCTAGTTTCTTTTCTATCTTTTCTCTGAAAATAAAACTTCATTTTTATCCTTTTGGCTCTTGTCTCTCCAAGCTATCTCTGTTCCTGTCATTTCTGCAGGTTGGGGCATGTGTTCTTGGTCACTGGGCAACTTGGCTAAGCAACTTCCACCTAATCTAGATGTACCTGTTGTAATTGTTAAGGATCTTAATTGTTAAGTATGGACCTAGAGAAGAAATAAGACGTTGGAAAGGAGAAAGTTAAGCTTAATTAGCATATCCACCAGGCCTTCTGAAACAGATAATCTGGATGCTTAAGCCAGTTCTTAGAGAATCTGTGAAACATCTCAAATAAGATACTTTTTTCCATCCAGAGATGGTCCTGGCTGGATGCTGCTAATGATGAAAATTACAGAATGGCTTCAAATTAGGGATCCTCTCTGTGTTCCTGCACAGAAGGTTATCTAAATATTCCATTAATAGAGGGGAAATTGTGCCCAATGAATGATGGGAAAGAGTAAGGTTATCTGTAAAGATAAATACAACAAAATTGAAACAATAATATCTCATTATTACTTTAATTCAATTGTGTAAATATGTGAGATGGGTGGTTTTGTGAATATAGCTGCAAGCTCATGTGAGAGTCACGTGCATAACAGTGTAGTTAGAGTTACAGTCAGTTGTGAGACAACTGACCTGGGTCCTGGGGTCTGAACTCAGGTCTTCTGCAAGGGCAGTACATTCTCTTCACAACTGAGCCAAATTTCCAGTCACTTAACAAATTAACTAATTAGTTAACACATTATCAAACTGGTTAACATATTAGCTAATTACATGTGTCTACAAATGCATTATTGTACATAAAAAGGACTTAAAATTCTAGAAACACATCTGCACTATCTAAAATTACTCAGAGGCTTAGAGCAATAGCAATCTGATTTCTTAAATTAGCCATGGTTGAGATTTTAACTTCTGAATAGGGTTCTATTCCTCAAAATAAACCTTCTGTGATATCACTCTTGGTGGAGTGTGTTCTTGTGTAATTGTGCTCATGGTATTATATCAATATCTATTTCACACTGCTTACACTCATATAGCAGTGTCTCACATAGATGTAATATAGGGAAGGAGGAAGATGTTTGACTATTCCCAAATTGATGGAATAAAGATACAGGGCTTGTTAATGATAAACACATACAGAGGTTCTTATCTTGACTAATAGGGTTACTGGTTCTTATGAATAACACTCAGGAGTACAGCATCTCTACTGCCAAATGATGGCACTACTAAGGGAACGTTTAGTCATTTTAGCATATTCAAACATTAATCATATATTTAAAAATCTTTCTTCCATCATTTTCACCCTCCTACTTCTCCCATATAAACCTAATCACTCTCATATTCATGAGCTCTTTTGTTACTTTACATGTTTACACATATATAAATGCACACACATATCATTTAAATGTTCTCAATGGACTTTAGGCAGCCCAAGGTTGGCAAACATGTCTCTCTAGCAAGCACTGATCTCCTCTATCATTCTCTTTGCCTTATAAAAATCATTATATTCCTGTGGATCTTTGCATATAATTTGCCCACATTAACTCATGGGCATAGTGTATTAAGATGTGTGGTCCTGTTGGAGGAAATGTTTCTCTCTGGAGGCAGAGTTTGAGGTCTCATGTATGCTCAAGCCATACCCAATGGGTCAGTTTACTTCCTCTTGCCTGTGGATTAAAGATGTACAATTTAAGCCTCTTTTCCAGGTCTGGGTCTACTTGCATACCACCATGTCCCACCATAATGATTATGGACATAACCTCTGAAATATAAGACATTCAATTAAATGTTTTCTTTTATTAGAGTTGCCATGGTCATGCTTTATCTTCTCAGAGATATGCTAAGACAACTTCATTCTTGTAGATTGCCTCTCAGCTTTCATCCCTTCTTTGGCCAATCCAACCTCCTGAGGCTGACTATCAAGGTCTAAGTGTCAAAATATTGAAGTCCGACTTAAAAAAAAATAAAAACACCTGTGTAGCTGTCTAATTATCCTGTCATATCAAAATTAAACACTTTCTCCTAATATGGGAATTCCCATTTACCTTTATAAACTGCCATTTTCCTATGGGCTCCATCTGTTTCTTCTGTAAGTTATGCTGATAAGTAATTGAAAAATGTGACCGTGTATTATTATTTTTGGTGATGAAAGTTAGTTGCTGGAATGCTGAATTTGAAAAATGAGGCTGCAGTGTGGATTTCTTTCTATCTATGTTTCTTTCTCATTTTCTCTCTCTCTTATTTTCTCTCTGTAAAAATTAAAGAAAAAATATAAGGTAGAATATAGAAATGCCGGGTTAGCAATATAGTTTAAAAAATTCTGATAAGATAAGCAACATGACAGAGAAGCTAAGTCCTTGATTTCAAACTATGGGTTTATGAACACAAACACTTAGGGATGAAATAGAAAAATCTATCAAGGATGAGAAAAATGATCAGAAAAAGATCCCTGTGGAAACTTTTGGTCTGTAGACAGTTTAATTCCAAGTTCTGAGTGGAAGAGGAAAGAATTTTCCCTGAGGTGGATGTGCAAGAAACACAACTTTCAGTGCCATAGGCAAACACCATTACAACATTGAACCATCAACATTACTTTCCGTTTGACCATGAAGCCAAAGTTCAGAGAATAGAAGTCTTGGGAAAAAATTAGCAATCTCTCTGTGTAAAAAACTAAGAACTTTTTAGACCTTTACTTCACAGATTTTTTCTCTTCCTGTAAGGGTAAAAATTTAACTCACCAAGAAAAAAAAAAAAACTTCTATTAGTATGTGAAATCACCTGTATTTGCTCTTAGAAAAATAAAAAAAACACCCAAGTAAGTGCAGGCAGTGCAGATCCACATGCATCAGAGGTAGTGTGGGACCTGGTGGCTGCTGGCATGGAAAAGCAGTTTGCAGTGAAACTGAGGCATGAGGGACTCTACATCTTGGGGGAGGGGACAAGTGGGGACAGTCAGAGGATCTATTCAGGGAAAAAACATCTTACTGAAAATTTTTTTATTTCAACTTTCATCTTTGTTCACTGATCCAGTAAGCAGGGGAGAAAGACCAAGGGGTTTTCACTTCTGGAAATAAGCACCTGTCTGAGTACATGTGGACAGACATGATCCACTCTGGGTACAGTGTCAAGTAGAAAAAGCTAATGATATATCTGTCAAACAGGAATGCAGGCATCCTAATACCAGCTCAGGGAGAACAGAAACCTCCTGTGGCAATAAAAGCTTGCTTGGTCTTGATTTTCAGTGTGAAAACAAACCATGAAAATGGAAACAGGAGTGTGGCAGACCCAGAAAGTCAACCTGGCAAATGTAGTTATGCTACAGGGAAAGACAGCATGGGAAACGTAGTCCATAAAGTAACAGAGTGATGCTATAGAGAAAGGCAGTCTGGGAAAAGCTTGCTAGCTATCTGAGTTTGGTGAGGTGTGTGGAACAAAGAAATACCAGCTTTAAATTACTGTAGCTACCGACATTTCTCCAGAAAAGCTGGAATGAAATGGAACCTGGAGCCACACCACTTCTGTTTCAATTCAGGCTCCTTTAAGAATAGCTGTGCAGGAAGTTATTTCTAAGAGGTTTACAACAGCCCAATATGTAATTCCATTCTTGCCCTGAGGCAAGACCTCTTAGGAATGATAACTGAAAGTGTCACTGTAGTGAGGAATAAAGTTTCAGCAGAGTTTCTTTGAATCTTGGCATTCAAGGGCACCTATAGTGAGTCTGAGTAAATGGACAGCCCCTAGCTAGACACTGTCTGCTGCTGAGTGCATTTCTGCTGGTTCTGGAACAGCTGAGAGAGCCTGATGGGAAATGTGACTTTGGGGGAATGGCATTGTTACAGCTAACAGTAGCATGCCTTACAGCCCCCTAGCAATGAAATTCACTGAATTTTGGGGACTAGAGTAGCTGGAGCCACTGATAAGTTAGGCTCTGACTTCAAACTGTCAGGAAAACTTTCAGAAAAATATTGAAGCTGACCATGTACTCTGAACTTTCAGAAATAAAGCAGTAGTGAATTCACTTATAATTTTTACTGTGGTAACTCATGATTTGCATACTCTCTTTTTCAAAGAAAATAATTAGTTCTTTTAGGACATTCTTTTTAGATGTTTGTTATAGAGTTTGATTTTGAATGTCAGTTACTTCTGTTCAATTTAAATAGATATATAACCCTCAGTGAAAAAGGAGCAGTCATTAAATCTCTCAACTAAATTAAAAAAGGCCAGGTTCATAGGGTTTTAGTGCAGAAATCTATAAGACTTCTGAAGAATAACACCAATACTACACCAATTATTCTACAAAACAGGCACACAAGGTACATTGTTCAATTCACTTATGAGGCACTTACCCTGATATGCAAATCTCTTAAATATAAAATGAGAATTACAGACCAATTTATCTTATGATATTATATGCAAAAATCTGAATAAAATACTTGCAAATCAAATCTGATAATGAATCAAAAATATCATCCACCATGATGAAGTCAGCCTCATCCCACAGATGCGGGGATGATTGCATATGTGAAACTCAATTAGTGTAATCTACCACATACTCAACCTGTAAAAGTGAAATAACACTTGATCACTGTATGTGATGAAAAAAAGCCCTTGAAAGAGTCCGACAACATTTGGTAGTAAAAGTTTGAGACAATAAGGGATAAAAAGAACATACCTCAATTTAAAGCATTTCCATGGCCAAAAAATGGTAACTTCTTTATAAACAAGATTGGATTTTATTTTCCAGGTTTTCAAAACTTAAAAGACAACACCAGAACAAAAGTAATTCAATTGCTTTTGCTATAAAAACTGAATGCCATTGTTAAGATAAGATTCTGCCATTATGGTGACATTGGCTAGGTAAAATATGGCCAAATAAACTAATGAACAGGTAGGAGTTGTGGGAATAAATGTGAATATTCTAGGGTGATCAGATGCTGAGTGCTCCATTGTGGGAAGCACATACAGCTACTTCAGTCAGTAAATATAAGAATGTCTCATGGTCCATTCACACCCATCATGGGACCTTTTGAACTTACATTAGTTAGGAAAGCAAATAAATACTTGTCTCATCATGTATATTTCATTTACATTCAGAATATACTAGATATGGACTCAATCCTCATGCCACTCAAAAGATGAGGAAGTAAAAGATTTCAACTAAAATTTTGTTATTTTTATTTTTATCTGTACAGAAATGATTATTTTTATTTGCAATGATTTCTTAGAATTTTGATAGTTTTATTCTATTAGTTACAATACTTAAATATATAAACAGTGATTTTTAACTTAGCCATATACACAGATTTTTAGAAAAGTTTAAGTAAATGGATTCTATTTTTTCATTTTTCTTTATTATTTTCAACTCAGTCCAACGCTATCCACAAAAGCCCTGTCCTCCATCCTCCCATGCCTGGCCCTCTTTCCCAAGCCTTCCAACATACACACATCCCCTAAATTGAGGTCTCTCATGGGGAGTCAGCAGAGCCCAGCACACTGTAACTAGGCAGGTCCAAGTCCCTTTCCATTGCACCAAGTCTGTGCAAGGTGACACAGCAAAGGTACCACATTCCAAAAGCCTTCCCATAGACTAGGGACAGATACCAATTCCCTTGCCTGGGTGTCCCCCGAATGGTTTGAGCCAAACAACTGTCTTCCCTATGCAGAGGGACTAGTCCAGTCCCATGGGTGCTCCACAGCTACCAGTCGACAGTTCATGGCCTCCACATGTATCGCCAGTCATCTCTTCATGTCCTCCTATCATGATCTCCACATGCCTTGTCTGCAATATCTGTTCTCTCTCTCATCAATTGGATTCCTTGAGCTCAGTCTGATGCCTGGCTATGGATCTCTGTATCTGCCTCCATCTGTCACTGGACAAAGGCTCTATGATGACAGCTAGGTTATTTGCTAGGCTGGTCACCAGAGTAGACTGGTCCAGACTCCCTTGTACCAGGGCCAGAAGACCACGGAGGAGTCAACCTTGTGTATTCCTGAGAGCCTCCACAAACCCCTACCTCTTCCTATTCCCTATGTGCCCTCATATATCATGGTATTCCTACAGTTTTTTCCTGTTAGCTAGACTCTACTTCAACAGTCTTAGTCATCAGGGAAGTAAATGGATTCTATATAATTCATAAATGCTTGGAACTAAATATAAATTAAACAAGATTACCATATCCAGAATTCTTTTAGACATATTGGCATTCAAAGGAAACTCTCACAGGATTTATTACACACAGTGGACTGTCCTCAGCCTGGAAACATTAAATGATGTAATTAGCAAAAAATGGGGCAGAATGAGGAGGTCACCATGTTACCTAAACAGACAGACTGTAGAAATTAAGGCTTTTCACAGTCTCTATGTAATTTTACATAATAATCTGTGTGTTTGAGTGTATGTGATTGTGAGTTTGTGTGTACATGTGTTGGATTTGTGGATAGGTATTGTTTAAATTTATGCACAAATCTAGGAATACAGAAAGCACTAGAAGGAACATTCCAACCTAAGGAAGTCAATAAACATACAAAAACACAGGTAATAGACACCCCCAAAAGAGTACACTCCAAAGAAGAGAAGTACACACACACTACCAACAAAAGATAACAGGAACTATCAATCACTAGTCATTAATAGCTCTTAATATCAATGGACTTAATTCACCTATAAAAAGAAAAAGACTAACAGAATGGATAAGAAAGCAGGACCCATCTTTCTGCTGCATAGAAGAAACACACCTCAAATTAAAAGATAGACACTACTTCAGAAAGAAAGGCTAGGGAAGTCTTTCCAATCAAATGGTGATAAGAAGAAAGATCGTGTATGCATCTTAATATCCAGCAAAACTGTCTTCAAACTAAAATCAATAAAAAGAGTTGAAGAAGGGCATTACATACTCATCACAGGAAAGGTCCACCAAAATGAAGTTTTAATTCTGAACATTTATGCCCCAAACACAAGGGCACCCTCATATGTAAAAGAAACATTACTAAAACTTAAATCACACATAACACTCCACACATTAATAGTGGGAGACCTCAACACCTGACACTTACCAAAAGACAGATCTACCTAATCAAAACATAACAGAGAAATAAGGGACTTAACTGTTGTTATGACTCAAATGCACTTAATTGATATCTACAGAACATTCCATCCTAACAAAAAAAGTATATACCTTCTTCTCAGCACCTCATGGAATCTTCTCTAAAATCGACCACATACTTGGTCACAAAGCAAATCTCAACAGATACAAAATAATTGGAACATTTTTGCAATGCTGTAGATGTAACAAACAAAGGCTCTATGAATAGCTGGATAGTTGTAGAACAGCAGAATTCAGGACATTTGGGAATTTGGCTTGATTATCAGTTCACAAATTATTGGAAGCACGGGATTTGGTTAGATACCCTGTAACTGTCACAGGTGTAGCTTAGGCTCCACTATACAAGCTGTGTGGAACTCACTTGCTATAAACATGGAGCTGCTTTTCTCCACAGGGCTTTTGTGCTACAATTCCCACTATGTAACCATGAGTTCTAACTTTGTGAGTTTTCTCTGAACCATTGTTACATATCTCAATGTGGATCATCTGCCTAAATCTACTGACATCATAACTAATGGTATTAATATAAACAGATTGTTCAGGCAGTCATGGGACCAAATTTTCTCAAAATGACATCCTCTGAAGATTGTTAATTTTCACAAATATGAGTGATGTCATAAAACTACCTGAAGTCACCTCATATATATTTATAAACCAAATTAATCACATGGACATCAGCTGAAGAGCCCCAGTGAAGACACTGTCCAAGATACATAGAGTGGGGCTGAATCATCTGGAAAAAAGGAATCATGGACACACAAGTAGCCTCTCCTACAGAAAAAAAAGCAGTTTGGTATATACAGGTGCCCATGTATAGCGCTGATCTTAACAGCACTTCACAATACACACTGACCAGGCTTCAAGTTGGACAAAGATGTGCACTTTGATTTTTCTCTTCTTGGTCCTGAACAGTCCACATCTTGTTTCCAGTATCATTCATCCCACATGGTTTTGGAGAATGAAGCAGAATAATGACAAGGAAGGAGATTTGTTGACAGGTTTAATCCTCTTCCTTTTAAGTGTGCAGTCACCTGTGGAGAAGAATTATTTCTACCATATTCTGAATAGACAGTAAGTTTCTTTCTATATTCTATGTAAATGTCATCATGAATATTTCATGGTGGGGAGGAAGATGGGAATAAGAGTATACTTTGAGTCTTTGTTCTGTTACCCAATCTGCAAACCAAGAAACAACCCCAGATTTTTTAAGAGACTCAATGCTCTTTTTCTACTTTTAATTTGTCCAGAGAGTGTTGATATTCTCCCAGGTATTCTCCTACTTAACAGGCTGAAAGTTGAGTGAAAAAAGGGCTCTCTAATTAGTTCCATCACTAATAGCTCTCCTCTTGACAGTTTCCACAGCACAGTAGATGGTGGTGTCTTACTGAACAAAAGGCAAATCTATTCAATGACTATCATTCTAAATGAGTGTAAGTAAGTGACTGTCAAGTAGAGTATGTGATGACCCTTTGATCACTATTTCACTCCTAATGCATGTGTTAGGGCAGCTGATATTTGTAGTACCCCTTGCTCCAGAGAATTTTTCCATAGCTATTCAGTTACTTTCAGATGCTCCACATATGGTCAAATTGTGCCTTCTACAGCTTCATCACAAATAAAATAGGAGACCTGCCCACTCTGAACTTCTTATGTGTTCCTCTTTCCCCATTCTTCACCCATATACCTGTATAACTACAGGCCGTTAATTTCAAAGTCTTGTTCTTCACTCTCTTTTTAGGGTAAAGAAGGAGTGTGTAGACTGAATATGACATGCTTGCATTCTTTGAAATGTAGGATCAGTAATAGTGGTGATTACTTACTTTCCTTGTCCCTTGCCTGAGTGACAGCCATGGCATGTGATACTTGGCCACACTTGAGAACATTTACCTTGTAGCCCATCTTTGCCATTTTTTAATAGCACGTGTCTCTTCTCCTTATGTCTAAGCTGTTTGTTCTCTGACACTTATATCATATTTAACTCATATGTTTCTTCTTTCTATAATTTTACTAGTTATAGCTGGCTGCATATTTTACCAATTTGTACAATATTCACATTTTGATTTTGTGTATTGCAGATAATTTTTTCAAACATAGCACTTTAGTC
Organism: Onychomys arenicola; assembly: GCA_949786405.1. Taxonomy (NCBI): domain Eukaryota; kingdom Metazoa; phylum Chordata; class Mammalia; order Rodentia; family Cricetidae; genus Onychomys; species Onychomys arenicola. Next base: position 15,908,708 of record OX460347.1, read on the forward strand.
CATTAGTTTTCACTAACAGTTCAAGTAATTGATGTTTCTTCTTGTTTAGTGTGTAGAAGTTAGTGATTGAGATTCATAAGTCACTAACTTGCTTTGGTTTGTTTTCCTCTTGGACCTAATCCTCAATGTATCACATGTGTTTTTCTCCTCTAACTTTCCTTTCACCAATTTATCCCAGTATTCTGGCCTCCAACACAAGCAAGCATTCCATGTGAACATAACCACTTTTTCATCTTTCTCTGGAAAATCATGGGCAGAAAAAGAAACCAAGAAACAAAACACTCACCTAAGAAGACAAAATCCTGAAATTGGTAACCATATCTAAAACCTTCCCAAACAAAATGTCCAGAAGCTAGAATAAAAAAACAATCTAGAAAGGCAAAGGAGATATTTATATCCACTGGAGACAAGTTTTCCCACCACAATATGTTTGAAATATTATAATATAGCTGAAGGAAAAGCTTAAAACAAACTACATATAGTTGGTAGAGATCTATAAGGAAGGAAAGAATAAATACCACAAAAAAGCCAGGAAAACACACAGAAGTAATGGGAGGAAATGAAGAAATCAAATAAACAAATCAAGATTTTACAAATAAACAGTTGAAGGAAAATAATAAAACTGTAAAAGTTCTGAAAATGAATTTGGAAGTAATTAAAACAGTGTTGAAACCATTTTGGAAATAAAAAATTAGGAATTTGAATGGGAAATACAGATGTTAGATTCTTCAAGATAAAGAGAGGTTGGAAATAGAATCTTAGGCAATGAAGATATTCTAGATGGAATGGAAATATTAGTCAAAGAAAATTTTATATCTGAAAAAGAGTGGATCTGGGACACTATATAAAAATTCAAAAAAAAAATCCGAGGTAAGAGCTCAGAAAAATTATTTTCAACAAAATCATAGAAGTAATTTTTAACTTACAATAGCATAGGACAATAAAGTACAAGATTCATAAAGAAAATAAATAGATTGAGCTAGAAAAGAAACTTCCCTAAGCACATGATAATAAAAAAACAAACATACAAAACTAAAAAGCCTAATAAATGCAAGAAGGAAAAGACAAAGTGAAATATAAATGCAGTGTAAAGTGAAACTATAAAAGTCAGAACGGCTTAGCCTGATGTGAGAATGACTCTAAGAGACCTGAGATGGCAGCTAGGCTACTATACTCAGCAAAATATTCAATCACTGTAGATGGAGAAAATAATATATTCCTTAATACTGCCAAATGTACATAATATTAAATATAATACTAAGCCTATAGAAGTGACTAGAAGGCAACTACCAACCAAAGGTTGTTAACTACATCCATTACAACACAAGGTAAAAATAATCTAATCCTAGCAAATAAAATATGTGAGACACACACACACACACACACACACACACACACACACACACACACAATGCTGCATATACACACAAGCACCAACAAAATAGCAAGACTTAAAAACAATTGGCCATTGATATCTCTCACTATCAATGGTCTTTTGTAGACACAGTCTAACAGAAAGGATTGAAAAACAGGATTCATCCTTTTTTTGGATACAAGAAATTCACTTCAACATTAGTCATTACCTAAAGATAAATGATTGGATTAAGATATTTCAAATAAATGCACCTAATAATCAAGGGTGTGTAGACATTTTAATATTAGCAAAAAAGTCTTCAATATGAATATAAATGTTAGGAAGGCTGCTGCATGTTCATCAAAGAAAAAATCCATAGAAATAATGTTTCATTTACTAATATTTATGTCCCCAAGACAAGGCCACTCAAGTTTGTAAAAGAAAAACTAATACTACTTAAATTATATAATTCTGTTTAAATATATTTTAAAAATATATTTGTGTTTTAATTTTACATATCAGCCATGGGTCCCCTTGTCCTCCCCACTCCCGCCCCTGCCCTCACCTTCCCCCCAGGACCTCTGGCTTCATTCCCATCACCTCCAGGGCAAAGACTCCCCTGTGGATTCAGCTCAACCTTGCTGATTCAGTACAGGCAAGTCCAGTCCACTCCTTCCAGGCTGAGAAAAGTGTCCCCACCTATGCCCAAGGTTCCAACCAGCCAGCTCATGCACTAAGGACAGGTCCTGGTCCCACAGCCTGGATGCCTCCCAAACAGTTCAAGCTATTCAACTGTCTCACTTATCCAAAGGTCCTGATCCAGCTGGGGGCTCCACAGCTTTTGGTTCATAATTCGTGTGTTTCCATTCATTTGGCTATTTTTCCCTGTGCTTTTTTCAATCTTGGTCTCAACAGTTCACACTCTTACAATCCATCCTCTTTCTTGACAATTGGACTCCTAGAGCTCCACCTGGGGCCTGGCAGAGGATCTCTGCATCCACTTCCATCAGTTATTGGATGAGAGTTCAGGCACGACATTTAGGGTGTTTGGCCATCTGATCACCAGACTAGGTCTCTTGACCATTGCCTGTAGTCTACAGTGGAGGTACCATTGTGGATTTCTACAGAACTCTCTAGCACTTTGTTTCTTCCTGTTCTCATGTGGTCTTCATTTATCATGGTCTGTTATTCCTTGATCTCCCTTTCTGTTCTTGATCCAGCTGTGATCTCCTGCTCCCCTAAGCTCTCTTTCCCTCGGAACTTGCCCTTCATTATACCCACTCACATCCAGATTGTTGATGTAGATCTCATCCATTTCTCTGTCATTGTGTGATCCTTGTGTCATATTCTTAGTGTCCTGTTTTCTAGGTAGCCTCCCTGGAGTTGTGAGTAGCAGTCTAGTTATCTTTGTTATATATCTAGTATCCTACTATGAGTGAGTACAAACCATGATTGTCTTTCTGAGAGTGGGTTACCTCACACAGGATGAGTTGTTCGAGATCCATCCATTTAGCTGCAAACTTCATGATGTCATTGTTTTCCTCTGATGAGTAGTACTCCATGTACCACATTTTATTTATCCATTCTTCAGTTGAAGGGTATCTAGGTTGTTTCTAGGTTCTGGCTAATACAAACAATGCTGATATGAACATAGCTGAGCAAATGCCCTTGAGGTATGATTGAGCATTCCTGGGGTATATGCCCAAGAATGCTACAGCTGAATCTTGGGGGAGATGGATTCCCAGTTTTCTTAGATAGTGCCATATTTATTTCCAAAGTGGCTGTACAAGCTTGCATTCCCACCAGCAGTTGAGAAGAGTTCCCCTTGCTCCATATTCTCTCCATCACAAGCTGTCTTCAGTGTTTTTGATCTTAGCCATTCTTACAGGTGTAAGGTGGTATCTCAGAGTTGTTTTGATTTCCATTTCCTGGATAATTATGGATCTTGAGCAATTCCTTAAATGTCTTTCAGCCATTTGAGCTTCCTCTGTTGAGAATTCTCATTTTAGTTCTATAACCCATTTCTTAATTGGATTGTTGGCCATTTTGATGTCTAATTACTGGAGTTCTTTATATATTCTGGATATCAGCCCTGTGTCAAATGTGGGGTTGGTGAAGACCTTTTCCCATTCTGTAGGCTGTTGCTTTGTCTTGTTGACTGTGTCTATTGCTGTTCAAAAGCTTTTCAGTTTCAACATGTCCCATTGATTGATTTTTTTTCTCTCAGTGTCTGTGCTACTGGTGTTATATTTAGGAAGTGATCACCAATGCCAATGCCTTCAAGAATATATTCTGTTTTCTCTTCTGTCAGGTTCAGAGTAACTGGATTTATGTTGAGACATTTGATCCACCTGGACTTAAGTTTTGTGCACGGTGACAAATATGGATCTTTTTACAGCCTTCTACATATTGACATTCAAATATGCCTGCAACATTTGTTGAAGATGCTTTCTTTTTTTTCAATGTACAGTTTTGGCTTCTTTGTCAAAAATTATATGTTCAAAGGTGTGCAGGGTAATGTCAGGGTCTTCAGTTTGATTCCATTGTTGCACATGTCAGTTTTTATGCTAGGAAAAAGCTGTTGATATTACTGTAGCTCTATAGTAGAGCTTGAGGTCGGGGATCATGATGCCTCCAGAGGTTGTTTTGTTGTCCAGGATTCTTTTGGCTATCCTGGGTTTTTTGTTTTTCCATATGAATTTGATTATTATTCTTTACAGTTCTGTGAAGAATTGTGTTGGTATTTTGATGGGGATTGCATTGAATCTGGACAGATGGGCCAAATTGAAACTTAACAGAGAAATAATGGACTTAACTTATGTTATGACTCAAATAGACTTAATCAATATATACAGAACATTCCATCCAAAAAAAAGAATATACCTTCTTCTAAGCACCCCATTGAACCTCCTCTAAAATCAACCACATCATCGGCCACAAAGCAAATCTGAACAGATAAAAAAAATTGGAATATCCTCCTGTGTTCTATCAGACCACCATGATTTAAAGTTGGATTTCAACAACAAAAACAACAACAAAGAAGAACTAAAAAAAACCTACAATCTCATGGAAACTTAATAATACTCATCTGAATCAACAATGGGTTAAGGAAGAAATAACGAAAGAAATTAAAGACTTCCTAGAGATCAATGAAAATGAATATACCACATACCCAAACTTATGGGACCCTATGAAAGCAGTGCTAAAAGAGAAATCCATAGCACTAAATGCCCACAAAAAGAAGTTGGAGAAATCTCACACAGGTGACTTAACAGCACAACTGTAAGCTCTAGAACTCCCATCTGGACAAGAGACACCCTCTGGTAGACACTACAACCTCAACACCTTGCCTCACACCCATCTGCTGGAGACCCCAGCCACTTCCAGAGACTTAGAGACCAGTGTCTAGCATTTCATCCTGCCCCAGATATCCCATCTGGACCAGACAGCACCCAGCTACCATCCATATTGGAACTCCCATCTAGACCAGAGCTTCCATCCTGTCCTGGAATTTACATCTGGATAAGAGGAGCTCCCATCTAGACAAGATAAGGAGACCCCAGGGACTTCCTGAGACTTAGAGTCCAGGCCCCAGCTCATATCCAGCCAGCACTCTCATCTGGATCAGAGCTGCCATCAGGCCCAGAGCTTCTATCTGGACCAGAGAGAGGCTCCCTAAATCTGTCAGCTATGTCTGGACCAAGTACATGGATAAGGCCAAGATTGAACCCACAAAGAGATGGGCAGACGTCAAGGCAGAAGTACATACAACAAAATAAAGAGCAATACAGCATCACCAGAACCTAGCCCTTCTCCAACAGCTACACCTTAACATAACAGAATGGATGAACTAGAAGAAATCAACCTTATAAATAACATCATGAAGAGGCTAGAGCCTTATATAGAAGAAATCAAAAATAAAGTGGAAGAGCTGACAAACAAAAAATGGGAAGAACGCTATAAAGAACTAGAGGGAAGGACAATTAAAGCAGAAGAAAACAATAAGTTCCTGAAAGAAAATCATGAAAAAGTAAGGGAAACACTCCAAGACCTGAAGAGGGAAAAAGAAAAAATGAAGAAGACACTAGCAGAAGGAATGGTGGATATAGAAAATCTGAGTAAACAAACAGGAACTTCAGATGCAAGAGATGTAAGAGAGGATCTCTGGTGTTGAAGATACATTAGAAAAAGTAGATTTATCAGTCAAAGAAAACACTAAAACCAACAAAGTCATGAGCAGAGCAATAAGACAACGTAAGAAGATTAAGGGGATATAAATTGGAAAAGAAGAAGTCAAGCTTTCCCTATTTGCAGATGACATGATAGTATACATGAGTGACTGCAAAAATTCTACCAAAGAACTGACACAGCTTACAAACACCTTCAGCAACATAGCAGGATACAAGATCAACTCAAAAAAATCAGTAGCCATCCTATATTCAATAGACAAATAGGCTGAGAAGGAAATCAGAGACACATCACCCTTTACATTAGATAAAAATGATATAAAATACCTTGAGGTTACTCTAACTAAGCATGTGAAGGACCTATATGACAAGAACTTTAAGTCCCTGAAAAAAGAAATTGACAGATATGGATCTATTTGCAGCCTTCTACACATTGACATCCAGTTATGCCATCACCATTTGTTGAAGATGCTTTCTTTTTTCCATTGTACATTTTTGGCTTCTTTGTCAAAAATTATATGTTCATAGTTGTGCGTGAATTGTTGAGAAGAAGATTGCAAAAGCACAGGGACAAATAGCCAAATGAACAGAAACACATGAATTATGAACCAAAGGCTGTGGAGTCCCCAACTGGATCAGGCCCTCTGGATAAGTGAGACAATTGAATAGCTTGAAATGTTTGGGAGGCAACCAGGCAGTGGGACCAGGAACTTTTCTTAGTGCATGAGCTGGATGTTTGACAACTTGGGCTTACACAGGGACACTTTTCTCAGCCTGGAAGGAGGGGACTGGACCTGCCTGTACTGAATCCACCAGGTTGAATGGAATCCCCAGGGAAGTCCTGGCCCTGGAGGAGATGGGAATGGAGGGGATGGTCTAGGGGGGAAGGTGGATGTGGGTGTGGGAGGCGGGAGGACAGGGGAACCCATGGCTAATGATTAAAATTAAAACTCAAATAAAATAAATATAAAAAGGAGAAAAAATGTAAAAAAAACAACAGAAAAAGAGACATTCTTGCAGATAGTGCTAAATAAATAGGAAATGTAAAGTGACAATCACCAGACATTGAGGAAATGCAGAGAACCTTAAGAACATGCTTTTTAAAACTATGCTCATATATTTTGGGAATTTTAAAATAAATAGGCAATTTTCTCAATCGACTTCACCTACCAAAGTTAACTCAAGATCATATCTACAATTTAAATTGATGTATAACCCCTAGTGAAATAGGAGGAGTCATTAAGTCTCTCAACCAAATAAAAAAGCCCATGTCCATAGGGTTTTAGTGAAGAAATCTATAAGACTTCTGAAGAATAATTAACACCAATACTCAACCAATTATTCCACAAAACAGGCACATAAGGTACATTGTTCAATTCACTTTATGAGGCACTTACCCTGATATGCAAATCTCTTAAATTTTAAACACAAAAGGAGAATTACAGACAAATTTCTCTTAGGAAATTATATAGGGAGAATGAGGAATAACAGACCATGATAAATGAAGATCTCATGAGAACAGGAATAGGCAGAGTGCTCAAGAGGTCCCCAGAAATTCACAATGATATATCCTCTGTAGACTGCTGGCAATGGTCAAGAGAGGGCCTGATCTGACCTAGTCTGGTTATCAGATGGCCAACCACCCTAACAGTCGTCTTGGACTCTCATCCAATAACTGATGGAGGTGGATGCAGAGATCCTCAGCCAGGCCCCAGGTGGAGCTCCAGGTGTCCAACTGTCGAGTAAGAGGAGGGGCTACAAGAGCGTGAATTGTTGAGACCAAGATTGGAAAAAGCACAGGGCAAATAGCCAAACGAATGGAAGCACATGAATTATGAACCAAAGGCTGTGGAGCCTCCAGCTGGATCAGGCCCTCTGGATAAGTGAGATAACTGAATAACTTGAACTCTTTGGGAGGCATCCAGTCTGTAGAATCAGGATCTGTCCTAAGTGCATGAGCTGGCTGTTTGAAACCTAGGGCTTACACATGGACACTTTTCTCAGTCTGGAAGGAGGTGGCAGAACCTGCCTGTACTGAATCTGCCAGGTTTAAATGAATCCCCAGGGGTGCCTTGATCCTGGAGGACATGGGAATGGAGGGGAGGGGCTGGGGGAAGGTGGGGGTGGTGGCGGTAGGAGGGAGGACAGGGAAACCCACGGCTGATGTATAAAATTTAAAACACATGATAATAAAGAAAAAAATTATTTTCAGCTAATATTACTATATGTAGTCACAATTAATAGTGAAATTTAAATAAAGATACTCTACATATGTAAGAATATATATATATATATATGCAAAAATCTCAATAAAACACTTGCAATTCAAATCTGATAATGCATTAAAAATATCACCCAACATGAAGAAGTTAGCCTCATCCCACAGCTGCGAGGATGATTGAATATGTGAAACTCAATTAGTGTAACATACCACACACTCAAACTTTAAAAATAAATAACACTTGATCACCTTATGAGATGAAGAAAAGCCTTTGAAAGAGTCCAACAACATTTGGTAGTAAAAGTTCTAGAGACAATAAGGGATAAAAAGAACATACCTCAGTTTAAAGCAATTCTGTGGCCAAAACATGGTGATTTCTTTATAAACAGGATTGGATTTTATTTTCCAGGTTTTCAAACCTAAAAGACAACACCAGTACAAAAGTAATTCAATTGCTTTGTCTATAAAAACTGAATGCCATTTTTAACATAAGATATCTCCATAATGTTGACATTAGATATTTAAAATATGACCAAATAAATTAATGAACAGGTAGGAGTTGTGGGAATAAATGTGAATATTCTAGGGTGATCAGATGCTGAGTGCTCCATTGTGGGAAGCATGTACAGCTACTTCAGTCAGTAAATATAAGAATATCTCATGGCCCATTCACACCCCTCATGGAAACTTCTGAACATACATTAGTTAGGAAAGCAAATAAATATTTGTCTCATCATGTTTATTTCATTTATATTCAGAATATACTAGATATGGAATCAATCTTTATGCTATTCAAAAGATGAGGAAAATAAAATATTTCAGCTAAAATTTTGTTATTTTTATTTTCATTTGTACAGAAATTGATTATTTTTATTTGCAATGGTTTCTTAGAATTTTGATAGTTTTATTTTATCAGTTATAATAATTATATAAACAGTGATTTTAACTAAGCCATATACAAAGATTTTAGAAAAGTTTAAGTAAATGGATTCTTTTTTTTTTCATTTTTCTTTATTAAGAAATTTTCTATTCAGTCCAATGCTATCCACAAAACTCCCATCCTCCCTCTTCCCACCCCCAGCCCTCTTTCCCAACTCTTCTTGCATCCCCACTTTCCCCAAATTGAGGTCTCCCATGTGGAGTCAGCAGAGCCCAGCACACTGTGACTAGGCAGGTCCAGGCCTCTTCCCAGTGCACCAAGGCTGTGCAAGGTGCCACACCACAGGCACCACCTCCCCAAAGCCTTCCCATAGTCCAGGGACAGATGCCAATACCCTGCCTGGGTGTCCCCCAAATGGTTTGAGCCAAACATCTGTATCCAGAGGGCCTAGTCCATTGGGGCTCCCATGGGGGCTCCACAGCCAACAGTCCATAGTTCATGGCCTCCACGTGTGGCCAGCCATCTCTGCACGTCCTCCCATCATGATTTCCACGTTCCTTGCCTGCAGTATCTCTTCTCTCTCTCATCAATTGGATTCCTGGAGCTCTACCTGGTGCCTGGCTGTGGATCATTGTATCTGCCTCCATCTGTCCCTGGATGAAGGCTCTATGATGACAGCTAGGTTATTTGCTAGGCTAGTCACCAGAGTAGACAGGTCCAAGCACCCTTGGACCAGTGCCAGAAGACCAAGGAGGAGTCAATCTTGTGGATTCCTGAGAGCCTCCCCAAACCCTTACCTCTTCCTATTCCCTATGTGCCCTCATGTATCATGGTATTCCTATGGTCTTTTCCTGTTAGATAGCCTCTACATCAACATCCTTAGTCATCAGTGAAGTAAATGGATTCTATATAATTCATAAATACTTGCAACTGAAGATAAATTTAACAAGTAAGTTTATTGCATCCTGACTTCTTTTAGACATATTGGCATTCAGAGGAATATCTCACAGGATTTATTACACAAAATGGACTTGTCTTCAGCCTGTAAATATTAAATGATGTAATTAGCAAGAAATGTGGCAGAATTGGGAGGTCACCATGCCACCTAAACAGACAGACTCTAGAAATTAAGTCTTTTCACAGTCTCCATATAATTTTATATGGCAATCTGTGTGTTTGTGTGTATGTGATTGTGAGTTTGTGTGTACATGTGTTGGATTTTTGGATAGTTATTGTTTAAACTTATGCACAAATCCAGGACTACAGAAAGCACTAGCAGTAACATTCCAATCAAAGGGAGTCAATACACCTACAAAAACACAGGCAATAGTTAACCTGACAACAGTAAACTCCAAAGAAGAGAGGTACACACACATTACACCAAAAGATAACAGGAACTATCAATCACTTTACATTAATATCTCTTAATATCAATGGACTTATTTCACCTATAAAAAGACAAAGGCTAACAGAATGGATAAGAAAGCAGGACCCATCTTTCTGCTGCATAGAAGAAACACACCTCAAATTCAAAGATAGACACTACGTCAGAATGAAAGGCTGGGAAAATTCTTTCCAATCAAGTGGTCATAAGAAGCAAGCTTGTGTGGCCATCCTAATATCCAGCAAAATTGACTTCAAACTAAAATCAATCACAAGAGATGAAGAAGGGCATCACATACTCATCACAGGAAAGATCCACCAAAATGAAGTTTCAGTTATGAACATTTATACCCCAAACACAAGGGCACCCACATATGTAAAAGAAACATTACTAAAACTTAAGTCACACATAAAACTACACACATTAATAGTGGGAGATCTCAACACCTGACACTCACCAATAGACAGATCAGCCAAATCAAAACTTAACAGAGAAATAAGGGACTTAACTGTTCTTATGACTCAAATGGACTTAATCGATATCTACAGAACATTCCACCCTAACAAAAAAAAAGAATATAACTTCTTCTCAGCACCCCATGGAATCTTCTCTAAAGTTGACCACATACTTGGCCACAAAGCAAATCTCAACAGATACAAAACAATTGGAATAACCTCCTGTGTTCTATCAGACCACCATACTTTAAAGTTAGATTACAACAACAGGAACTACAGAAAGCCTAAAATCTCATGGAATCTTAAAAATGTTCAACGGAATGTGTACATATGCATGTTTTTGTGTATGTTCATGTATATGCAAATATTTTACTACAAATGTTGGAGAGGTAGTATGTGAGAATTGTAGATCTTAAGGAATTAGGGATAGGTAACCAAGTGAAACCAATATAAGGAATATATCACACTTGTGTCATTAATTCAACATGTACACATACGAACACAAACGCACATCATAAATTCAGAAGGAAACTACTTAAGCTGAGGAATGGAATGATTAGTAAGATGAGCAACAGATGTGAGTAAGAGAGAGGAAAATACAAAAATGGGACATTCCACATGTGTCACTGGCCAGAAAATAAAGTATATTACTTTTAAAAATAACAAGTATACCATACAAAACAAAACTGGATACCATGCTTAAACTGTATCATGGGAATTTTTATTTGCACTCTCCATGAAAGGGGAATTATCTTTGTCTTCCTACGAAAGACTCTACCTGTCACATTTCTGTATTTTCACATCTTAGTTGCTCAGGATGGCTCATCATAGAACGATAGGCCATGCAGTATTTAATTGTTTATTATTAAATGTACAATAATATCCCAATGAGAAAACTTGACCTGTTCACCTCGTCTGAAATACTAAATAAGACACATCACTAACCACAGTAAACAATTGCCCTACATTGTTCTGTTTTCTCTGAAGTCCCAAACCACTGAAAAATGCTCATCATCCCACACTCATCAGAACACTCTCACAGGACAGAAGTTATGGAACTTATTGAATATTTTAAAAACATTTTTGCAATGCTGTAAATGTAACAAACAAAGGCTCTATGAAGAGCTGGATAGTGGTAGAACAGCAGGACTCAGGACATTTTGGAATTTGGCTTGATTATCAGTTCACAAAATATTGGAATCACGGGATTTGGTTAGATATCCTGTAACTGTCACAGGTGTAGCTTAGGCTCCACTATACAAGCTGTGTGGAACTCACTTGCTGTAAACATCGAGCTGCTTTTCCTACAGGGATTTTGTGCTACAATTACCACTTTGTAACCATGAGTTCTAACTTTGTGAGTTCTCTCTGAACCATTGTTACATATCTCAATGTGGATCATCTGCCTAAATCTACTGACATCATTTCTAATGGCAATAATATAAACAGATTGTTCAGGAAGTCATGGGACCAAATTTTCTCAAAATGACATCCTCTGAAGATTGTTAATTTTCACAAATTTGAGTGATGTCATAAAACTACCTGAAGTCACCTCATATATATTTATAAAACAAATTTAATCACATGGACATCAGCTGCAGAGCCCCAGGGAAGATACTGTCCAAGATACATACAGTGGGCTGAATCATCTGAAAAAAAGGAATCATGAACACACAAGTAGCCTCTCATACAGAAATAAAAGCAGGTTGAAATATACAAATGCCCAATGTAACATAGTGTTCTTAACAGCACTTCACAATACATACTGAACAGGCTTCAAGTTGGACAAAGATGTTCACTTTGATTTTTCTCTTCTTGCTCCTGAACACTCCACTTCTTGTTTCCAGTATCATCCATCCCAAGTGCTTTTGGAGAATGAAGCAGAATAATAACAAGGAAGGAGATTTGTTGACAGGTTGTATCTTCTTCCTTTTAAGTGTGCAGGGGCCTGTGGAGAGGGATTATTTCAATCACATCCTGAATAGACAGTAAGTTACTTTCTATATTCTATGTAAATGTCATCATGAATATTTCATGGTGGGGAGGAAGATGAGAATCAGTGAATGCTTTGAGTCTTTGTTCTGTTACCCGTCTGCAAACCAAGAAACAACCCCAGATTTTTAAAGAGACTCAATGCTCTTTTTCTACTTTTAATTTGTCCAGAGAGTGTTGATATTCTCCCAGTTATTCTCCTTTAAAGGCTGAAAGTTGAGTGAAGAAAGGGCTCTCTAATTTGTTCCATCCCATATAGCCCTGCTCTCGACAGTTTCCACAGCACAGTACCTTGTTGTGTCTTACTGAACATAAGCCCAATCTATTCAATGACTATCATTCTAAATGAGTGTAAGTAAAGGACTGTCAAGTAGAGTCTGTGATGACCCTTTGATCACTGTGTCACTCCTAATGCATGTGCTAGGACAAGTAATATTTGTAGTACCACTCGCTCCAGAGAATTTTTCCATAGCTATTCAGTTACTGTCTCAGATGCTCTGCATGTGGTCACATTTTGCCTTGTAAACCTTCATCAAGAATAAAGTAGGAGACTTGCCCACTCTGAACTTCATATGTGTTCCCTTTTCCCCATTCTTCTCCCCTATACCTGTATATCTACAGGCCGTTAAATTCAAAGTCTAGTTCTTCACTCTCTTTTTAGGGTAAAGAAGGAGTGTGTAGACTGATAATGACCTGCTTGCATTCTTTGAAATGTAGGGTCAGTAATAGTGGTGATTAATTACTTTCCTTATCCCTTGCCTGACTGACTTCCATGGCATGTGGTACTTGGCCACACTTGAAAACATTTACCTATGTTCTCTAATGGCCCATCTTTGCCATTATTTAAGTAGCACGTGTCTTCTTTTTAAGTCTAAGCTGTTTATTCTCTGGTGCTTATATAACATTTAAATCATGTGTTTCTCTTTCTGTAATTTTACTAGTTATAGCTGGTTGTGTATTTTACCAATTTGGGCAATATACACATTTTGATTTTGTGTAATGTCGATAGATTTTTCAAACACAGCACTTTAGTCCATTAGTTTACAATAACAGTTCAATTAATTGATATTTCTTATTGTTTAGTGTGCAGGAGTTAGTATTTGAGATTTATAAGTTACAATATCAAATTCCTGTTGAGTGTTACTGATAATTTAAAAGATGTTTTTTCATATAGTAATAAAGAATATATTAAGACTGTTTTTATTAAAAATTCATAGATTTATATCTGTATTTATACTTATACATACAAGAGTGGTACCTTGTTTAGTAGGAAACAGATTGTATTTAACTCTGAGTGTATCATTCTGAATAAAAAAGTATATCTGAATTTGAAGCTTATTTGTCAGATAATATAAAATGATTTAGAAGACAAGAATGTTATTCTTCTTCCCATACCCATAAGCACAAAATTATATTATTCTGGGCTTACTAACTTTCTGATTATATTTATTTTCAAAATTCATAAATATTTTCCATACATTGCACACTTTATTCTTTTAGTATACAAAAATGTAATGCTGAAACACATAAATCTCACTGCAATTTCTAGATGTCCAAATGCTGTGTATTTGTTAGTGAAAATGTTTGCAAAATATGCTCTTTACAAGAAATTAATGTTGGTAGGTATATCAATTAAGATTACATTTACCATACATGTATAAACATAAACTAGGTGTGTTATATTGGAGTATGTGCCTCAATATCAGTATTTGGGAAATGGAACAGAGGTATTGTTACACCCACAGCTGTGACACCTGTGTAGCTGTAGCAAGTATGCCGCTGGGCTGGGGCCCAGCAGCTGAAGGGTTGAGGTTAGAGTTTCCTGGAACATGGCCTCAAGTGGTTCCCCCACAATCAGCAATCATCATGTAGCCTGAGGATCCCAGGAAGCCCTGGAGAACGAAATGGCCTTGACAACAGTCCTTGTTGGCAGTAATCATGATCTTTTTTTGTATGTTTTATCTGTGTGTTCTTCAGTTAACAACACGAACAGTACAGGTCAGCACCAACATGACTGACCCAGATGACGCTGTACCCAGAGCACCTCCATTTATCAGACCAGTGTATAAGAAAGCTCAAAAGACTTCCTCAAACACATCTCTGGGGTCATTCCTGTTTAGAGTAGAGCAGCGCGAGCTCTTGTCAGAAACACAGCCAGAGAGCCCAAAACTAAATTAAAAATAAAAATGTTATGAGGGAATAAACATAGGGTGCCAGACCCTTCTAGAGAGAAAGAGTTAGAGGAAATTCCTCAGCACACACTTCCCGGGGGGTATACACAGTACTTTTTAGGAGAGAGCTGGTGGACAGCCCCTAGGTGGACCCCCGAAAGTGGAAGTTACTTAGAGCCGCTCCCATATACAGAAAGTTATGATGAAGTTGGGAACAGATGGGTAAATTATGAGGGAAAAGAACGGCTTGGAAAGCAAATGGGTATATGATAGTAAAATATAACCCAGACTGGCAAGAGTTTGGCTCCCCACAGATGTGGTAGCTGGCGCAAGATAGATTTCACAAAATTCTGAGATCATTCCCTCAGACAATAGCCACAATGAACTCCCGCTGCGGAAGTGATACACAAAAATAGATATGGATGTCTCTGGTTATTGTTTCTTGCTGATTCTGAGTAATTGTAAAAAATAATGGTCTGATGTAACCCCCTACCAAGTTCCTCGATTGTAAAAGTATATAAGCATTGCCTATACAGAAGTAAAATTGCAGCAGCACATCAACATATGTGTCTGTCTGTCATTCTCCTCACCGATTCCTGACTTCTCCTTGAGCCTTCTCCCTGGTTCCCCGCAGTGGTGGTCTTCCTCTGGGTGGTCTGCGGCAGGTGGCACCCGAACAGGGACTTGAAGGACAGGTAATCTTTTCCCCCCTTTTTTTTCCTCTTCAGAAGTCAGGTACGTTTCTTACCAGGGAGCTCCAGGCCCGCCGGTAAAGGATCACAGGTTAAGTGTAAGTAATCAAGGAGCCATGGGGCACGCATTGACTAAGAATGAGAAAATGCTGGTAACTATGATACATCGTATGTTAGCTAAATCAGGGTTTCAGACATCAGTTACAGATGTGCAGCAATTTATTGCCTTTTTAAAGAAGACCAGCCCTTGGTTTGTTGAGGAGAGATCATTGACTGTGGATGAATGGAAAAGAGTGGGGAAAGAGATGCATAAATATGTGCAGGCTAATGGCGAGAAAACTCTGCCGCCCCAAGCATTTCAATTAAGGTTCCATTTAAGGGACCTCTTATCAGATACAACCCCATTTCAAGGACTTTGTAGGGAGACTGCCTCTGACCCGGGGGAATCCCCCATTTATGATGAAGTGGGTCCAGAGGACGGGGATGAGGAAGAGCTTATGCCGCTTACTGCCTCTGCTCCCCACATGCAGTATAGTACCAGGAAAATAAAGGAAAATGATGATGATTGGGGTCTTGATGATCAACAAGCAAAACAGGAATGGGAGGAATACTATAGAGATCATTCTGACAATCCTTGATCTCTTAAGGTAATTGGTGCTGCAGCTGGTCAGCGGCCCATGCCAAGCCAAGAAAACACCCCCCTTTGCCTCCCGTTGGCTTCCAAGGAGCCATGGCCAAGGCTCGCAGGACGGGTGATGCCTCCTTTGGAATTTTCCCTGTCACAGAATTATGGGATGATGAGCGACCTGTATGGGAGCCTCTCCCCTTAAAGGTCTTAAAAGAATTACAATCTGCTGTAAAGAGTGTTGGTGCTTCTGCTCCTTATATGCTGCAGATTGTGGATGTGGTTGCCAGTTCTTGGTTGACACCTTATGACTGGATGCAAACTGCAAAGGCCACTCTCAGTCCTGGAGACTATATTCTCTGGAGGACTGAATATGAAGACAAAAGTAAGGAGGCAATGGTACAATCACTTAAGAAACGTGGGCCCAAGCCCACTATGGCAATGCTTATGGGGACAGAGGATTACGCCACCCCACAATCACAGACAAAGATACCTAGAGATATCTTGCAATTGATAACAACTAACGCCATACAATCATGGCAAAAAATTCCCCCTCAGGGAACCAAGTGAGGAGCATTGGCTAGTATTAGACAAGGTACTGAAGAATCCTACCAGGATTTTATAGCTCGGCTTGAGGAAGCTGTCTCTAGAATGCTGCCCCCCTCAGAGGGGACGAATATTCTATTGAAACAGTTAGCATGGGAAAATGCCAATGCTCTATGTCAAGATCTGATTAGATCAATAAGAAAAACTGGAACCCCCCAGGACTACATAAAAGCATGTCATGATGCCTCACGAGTTGTAGTGCAAGGAATGGCCTACTCCGCAGCCATGAAAGGACAAAAATTTAAACAGACATATGGAAATGGCAGGAAAACTGCCCAATCTCCAACTTGCTTTCAATGTGGAAAGGAAGGACATATGCAAAAAGAGTGCAGACAGGGAAACAGAGCCGGACCTAAAAAGGGGGCTCCTGGCCTATGCCCTCGCTGCAAGAGAGGAAAACATTGGAGAAACGAGTGTAAATCAAAGTTCCATAAGGATGGAACGCCCCTAGGAAAAGGGGGCTCTGACGATGAGCACGGAGAGAGAAAAAACTAAGTCAGGGGTGTTCTCCTAACCCCGCACCAAAGGGAGAGGAGAGGAGACAACAAGCACCTCACTCAGGGCTAAACCCTGAAGCTCCAGAGTTCACTCTCCATGATTTGCCTAGTGCAACTCCAGAAAGTGCCGGCTTGGATCTTGCTAGCACTAAGGACATGATACTGTCCAGATGGGATGGAATAGCTTTAGTTCCTACTAATGTACTGGGCACTCTGCTGCCACAAACTGTGGGACCAGTCATTGGACGAAGTTCCAATTATCAAAAGAACTTTGAGGTTCTTCCAGGTGTAATTGATACAGATACAGAAAATACTATTAAAGTTATGGTGAGGCCATTAGCAGAGACCATACAGATTTACAAAGGGCAGAGGTTGGCTCAGCTGGTCCTCTTACCTTTTGTTAAATTACCCAATCCTGTCATGAAGGATGCCCGGGGGCAAGGACAATTTGGGTCCACTGAAGGAATGTTCATGGTACAGGATCTTGGAGAGAGACCCTTTAAGTGTATCTTGATTAATGGATGGAAATTTCGGGGTCTAATGGACACAGGTGCAGACAGGACTTGTGTAGCTGCTTCAGAATGGCCTAGTAATTGGCCCATTCACAAAACAGGATCCTCCTTGTTGGGACTCAGCTCTGCTTCAGGGGTAATGCAGAGCACTGCATTATTGAAGTGGAAAAGTGAAGGTAAAGAAGGCTTGATACAGCCTTATGTGCTCCCGTCTCTCCCATTCACATTGTGGGGGAGAGACATGCTTGATTCCATGGATATTAAACTAGTGACATCAGATCAAATTAATTATCAAAATTTTTCATAGGGGCCACTGCAGAACATCTGTATGCAGACAAAGTAGAATGGCTTACTCAGGAGCCTGTATGGGTGTGTCAATGGCCACTAACAACGGAAAAGATACAGGCTCTGGAACAACTGGTACAGGACCAATTACAAAAAGGGCATATAATAGAATCTAACAGCCCATGGAATACCCCTGTCTTCGTTATCAAGAAAAAATCAGGGAAATGGAGACTGTTGCAGGACCTTAGGGCCATCAATGCAGTAATGAAGGATACGGGGCCATTGCAACCTGGCCTGCCCTCTCCTGTGGCTGTGCCTCAAGGATGGCATATAATTGTCATAGACTTACAAGACTGTTTTTTTTACCATCAAACTTAACCCCTCAGATAGTGAATATTTTGCCTTTAATGTTCCCTCAGAGAATTTTAAGCAGCCTTTTAAAAGATATCAATGGGTAACATTGCCTCAAGGAATGAAAAATTCTCCTACATTGTGCCAAAAATTTGTAGATCTAGCCTTGCAGAAAATAAGACAAAAATATCCTGATTTATATCTCATTCACTATATGGATGACATACTTCTGGCCCATAAAGATAAAACTCAGTTGGAACACATATTAGAAGAGACCATAGAGGCACTAACCCTGTATGTATTAGTGATAGCCCCTGACAAGATACAGAAAGACAGGCCTCTAAATTATTTAGGACAAATAATTAAAAAAGATTATATTACCTCTCAAAAGGTCTCCATCAGAAGGGATAAATTGAAGACCTTAAATGATTTTCAGAAATTATTAGGTGATATTAACTGGCTTAGACCTTATTTAAAAATTACCACTGGTATGTTGGTATATTCAACTTTACTTTACTTTACGTGGTGATTCTAATCCAAAATCCAAACGTGAGTTGACAAAAGAAGCTATTAAGGCCTTGCAATTGGTAGAACAGGCTTTAACTGCAGCTAAGGTTAAACAAGTAAATTATGCAGAGCCATGGTCTTTGATACTTTTTACAACTTCTTATACACCCACTGCTTGCCTATGGCAAGATGGAGTGATGGAATGGTTACATTTACCACATACTCAAGATAAGATGCTGGTGGATTATCCTTATTTATGCTCCATATTAATATATAAAGGTCACAATTGGTCAAAAGAATTGTTTAGGAAGGAACCACATAAGCTTATTATTCCATATAATAAAGCACAATTGGAACATTTATATCAATTCAATAAAGATTGGATTTTGGCACTACAGAATTTTACAGGTCAGATATTGTTTCATTACCCTAGACACCCTATAATAGAATTTGCAAGACATGTGGAATTGATATTTCCTGTCTGGTTCTCTCATAGCCCCTTAGATCATGCTGTAAATATTTTTACAGATGGTTCCTCCTCAGGAAGAACTGCAGTTTTTACCCAGACACATGGCCTGTGGATAGAGGAAGAAGAGAAGACTTCTACACAGCAAGCAGAAATTAGAGCAACTGTTTTGGCCTTTAAAAAGTTCTCTCAAGAGTTTAACCTTTTTACAGATTCTAAATATGTAGCTAACTTCTTTCCAGAGTTAGAAACTGCCCTTTTGTCAGGAAAGTCCCCCATTTTACCATTTTTGCAGAGATTACAAATTTAGTCCAAAAAAGGTCACAAAAATTTTATGTAGGACATATTAGAGGACATAGCAAATTACCTGGTCCACTGGCTCAAGGTAATGCTATGGTGGATTTATTGACCCAAAATTCTTCGGGAATGTTTTCTGTACATGAGGATGAGGCTCAGAAAAGTCATGCCATACATCATCAAAATGCATCTGCTCTAAGAAAGATGTTCTCTATAACAAGGGAACAGGCCAGACATATAGTGAAAGAATGCACTCATTGCCCCCCAGTACATCACCCACAAAAGATGGGTGTAAACCCTAGAGGTTTGAAGCCTAATGTTATTTTGTCAAATGGATGTGACTCACATCTCTTCTTTTGGAAGAATGGGTTATGTACATGTCACAGTAGACACGTACTCCCATTTCACTTGTGCCTCAGCTAGGACTGGGGAAGCAGTCAAAGATGTGGTTCAACACCTTATACAATGTTTTCAAATAATGGGTCTTCCCTCACAAATAAAAACAGATAATGGGCCTACTTACACTTCTAAAGCTTTTGAACAATTTTGTGGCCAATGGGGAATCACCCATGTTACAGGGATACCCTACAATCCTCAAGGACAGGCCACTATAGAAAGGACTCATCAAAATTTAAATTTAAAATTACAAATAGAGAGGCTACAAGCCTCTAATGGGTAATTTACTCCTCATCATGTCTTATCCCATGCCCTGTTTGTGCTCAATCATCTGAATACAAATGACAAGGGACTCACTGCAGCCCTGATTCATTGGGATCGTGAATTCCATAAGACTCCTTTGCCACTAATATATTGGAAGGACTTGTTGTCTGATACATAGAAGGGACCGGATGTTCTTGTAACCGCGGGGTGAGGGTACGCTTGTGTTTTCCCACAGGATGCCAACTCCCCCATCTGGATCCCAGATCGCCTTATTCGACCTGCAAAGGGAAAAGAGAAGGCGCAAGCGCCGCTGGAGAAAACAACAGAGGAAACTGGTAACAGACATAAAAAAGATAAAGCTCAGAGGTGAGAAACCGAAAGTGACTTGGTCACAGATTCGGCTTCTGACTCAGAACTAAAAGAAACTTTTAATTGAACAGGGGAAACCCCTTACAGCTTCTTTTTATTTCCTTGCCTTTCTAGCTTTAATTTCCACCACACTGCTGGTCACTCAGGGAATTTCCTACTGGGCGTATGTTCCTAATCTCCCAATTATTCAGCCCATAGGATGGTTAGATCAGGAGCCTATCAAGGTGTTAACCAATGACTCAGTCAGATTGGGTGGAGCACAGGATTCTGACGCTCGAAGCAGCTCCTCCTCCTTAATAAATTTTGAGGGCAGAGCAGATTCGCTCCCAATCTGCCTGACGCTGCAGGGGAAAGTGCCTTACAGCTGCTTTTGGACATCTTACAGGACCTTCCTGACTGACAGCCCAGACAGGGCAAACACTGGTAAGAGATGGGTGTGGGAGCTCCAGATACAGACTTTAGGGAATCAATTGTATAAGGATAATTTTACTCAAGTCAATCTCATTCCTATCACTCCCTGTATTCAAAAGAACCAGGATAAAGATCAATTTTGGGATTCTTCTCTGTCCAAATTCCCAGCATGGTTGACTTGCGGTTTTCCAAATGCAGCTGCAAGGTATAAACCACAGGGGTCATCAGGATCCCTCAGGATATGGAATTACTCTAATTCTAATGATAAGGAGGACACTTATAAGAGTTATCTAAATACTCATAAGGAAAAATTTCATAATTATGTTTTTGAAGGACATGGAGAGCCTCTTAGGAGATGGTTCTCTCCAGGCTTTTTAAAACCTACTTGGTTTGCAAAACAAGGCAACTTTACTAGGAGACATTCTGGTTTGTTTAGGCTTGTTGCAGCTTCCAACATGATGCTAGAAAAAAGACCTAACCATACTCAATCAGAGGCCGTTGGCCTTAGAGCCTGCGTGTCTTACCCTAATGCTCTACTCTTAGCACAATCTTCCTTTATTAATATTACCCAGGATGGTAATTCTTTTCAGATAATATGTAATTCTTGTAAATTGACTAATTGTATCACTTCCGCTGAGCCAAAAGATCTAGGGACGGTTCTCATAGTCCGGCGACCTCCATTTGTCATGTTCCCTGTAGAGTTGGGCCCTGAACCTTGGTATGACAATTCGGCCTTGCAAGTTTTAAATACTTTAAAAGATTTGATTCGTCCAAAACGGTTTGTTGCTGCTTTGATTCTAGGTATTACTGCTCTAATTTCAATTATTACTACCTTTGCTGTTGCAACAACCACATTAGTTCAGTAAATTCATACAGCTCATTATGTCAATACTCTTAATAAGAATATTACTATGGCTTTACTTGAGCAAGAAGCTATAGATAAAAAATTAGAGTCTAAGATCAATGTTTTGAAAGAAGTGGTTTTGGACCTAGGACAGGATATTTCCAACCTCAAAACCACAATGTCTGCTCGCTGCCATGGTAACATCAAATCCATCTGTGTTACCCCATTGCCTTATAATGCTTCCCAGTCTTGGGAGAAGGTTAAGGCTCATTTGCAGGGAATCTGGAATGATATGGATATTACCCATGATCTGGCCTCTTTACAAAAAGATATTTCGGGTATGAGTCAGGCTCATTTGCAAATTGGCGGATTACAAGATCTAGCTACAGAAATAAAAAAAGGAATTAAGGATATAAACCCCATAGATTGGCTACAATATTTTATTTTTATTGGAATGCTCATTTTACTAGTAGTGCTTGTTGTTTTTCTTTTTCCTTGTCTTATTAAATGTATCTATACTTCTGTAAAGACAATGCAACAAGACATGTTTGAGCTTCATTTTAAAAACAGAAAAGGAGGAACTGCTACACCCACTGATAGACAATCACATGCTTACACCGTTGGGCTTGCCCTGGGGACCGCCTAACTATTTCCGGTGTAGAATAGCCATCTCCGGGTCAGACATCTCGCGGGACCGTGACTCTGGCCTTACGTGGTTGCGAAAAGCGCGCAGCCATGTAATCTACACACATGCATGGAGTACCCACAGGAGTCCCTGTACGCATGCGTGGCCCAACTCTCTCAGGCGCTCAGGCACTCAGGCTCTCAGTCCCTCTCCTCCTCCCCCTTCCCCCTTCCCCCCCTTCTCTCCCCACCCATGTGTGTTTCACCCAGGCCTGTCACCTCTATCCACTTTAATAAAACTCTCCCATGGTTCTGTCGTGTTCGGAACGTGTTCCTAGCGCGAAACAAATACTAACATTGGTGCCGTGCGAAAACGGGCGCTTCCGGGCACTCTGTGCCTGGAAACCCGGGAACCGGGACGAAAACTGCGCTACACACACCGGGAACTCTGCTCCGTTCGCGACAGATCACTCCATTGGCCTGGTCGCACAAATCCGCATGCAACACCGCTACTGATTGGTGAGTTTTCCCCTTTTCTTTACTGGCTACCGCTGGCCCCTATTGCGGGCTGGATTTCCAGCCACCTCCCACGTCTGCAGCTTGAGATATTTCCTAAAGGGACCACCACCGTACAGGTGCGTCCTGGGGGCTGTGTGAAGCCAGCACGTTCTTTGCACCTGACGGGGTGGCTGGGCGTTAAAGGCTCCTGGGAAGTCCTTGCTTCACACAGCGGGGCCCCCACTTATCGGCTGACAAGCTGATAAGGCAGCTTGTGCCCGAGATCTGTCCAGACCTCCGGGAGGTCTTGGCTCCGGATCATGTTTATTTTTTGTTTTTGGCTCTCCGCTGCAGACATGGGAAATAAGTTTTCCAACTCAATCAGCCCTACTTACAGATTCCTAAGCTTATCCGTCTCTGTACTGAGAGACGGCCCAAGTATGCTTTAAAAAATAACAAAAATTCCCAATCTTTTATGGGAGTTATCTAATTCTGGCCAGCAAACAGGCAAATGGAAAGAGTTGCTCTTTGTCTTAGCTTTCTCTCTAAAAGCTCTAAAAAGGTAACCATGGCTTGTGATTATTCCACCAACCAGCATGCACCTCCTGCTGGCCGCCGCGTGTGGTGGCCAGCCACGAGAAGCACGGCTTTCCATTATTGATACCGCCATGATTTTTTCACAGTGAGTCTGCTGTTCTAATGGCTGAAATCTGAGCTATATGTTTGCGATGGACAATCCCGGGGGTTGTCCAGGCTGTGCTGGCATTGGCAGGCACATTTTTGCTCGGAGCAAGAATGGTGTCTGGGTCTACCGGGTGGATCCTCGGCAGCACAGTCGCAGCTCCTCCCATCCCTTGACGAAAGGGGGGGGAGGACTTTAGCTGAGCTTAGATCTTACTTCATTCTCAGGACACCTGAGTTGAAGTCTGATCCCGGTTTGTTATTTTAATTTTTTATTTTCCACTCAGTTACAGCCATGGGACAGAGGGCATATACCACCCACTTACTTTGGCGGATGGGGCAGTACCGGTAAATCTGGCCGCTTAACAGCTTTGCGGTACCAGTAAACCTGACCACATAACCGTGTGGCATGTATTTCAGCCAACAAACAGTAAAATAAGAGTTGCTTCATCTCCAAACTTTCTGCTAAAGCTCTAAATCCTTTCTTCCCTTTCCCACTAAGGCATCTGCCACATGTAACCTCTGTCTGACTTTTGCGCCATTGGTGGGCGGGCTCAAATGCACGGGCTTGGGCGGTTCCTAAGAATTGCCCTAACTCACTTAACTCCACCCCACACTTACTGCCTTGAGAACCACAGACGGGTCTAAAAGTAGCTGAGATCTAAACAATTAAATTTACAATAATCGGGATGGCTCCTAAGCCAAAAGGAATCAGCTTATAGCCTCAGGCAAGTCTTCCAAAGGATCGGTTTACAGTCTGCCTACTGGCAGACCTTCCAAAAGCTGTCCTTAAGCCACCAATCATCAGGAAAAATTCAGGACATAGAGTAAAATCCATCTCTTGTTCCTGGCTAAAAGTTAAGTATCTGGAGAACAAGGCTCCTGACCCCATGGGCAAAAGAGTCATCTGTGGCATTGAAGGTGTGTCAGGAAAGAAAAGCCCGAAAACGAAATTGCCAAATGCTGGCACTCACTGACTCCTGAAAGCTGTTGGGTCCCTGTTTTAAATAAAAAAGGCCATGGGCACGAGAATGCCCTGCCCATCAACAGCCTTGTCCTTGTGCTGCCTAGAAAGACAACCAGTCAGCTGACTGCCCCCAGGCGCCAAGACGCAAGGGTACAGCAAGCTAAGACCTCCAGCAAACCTAGGCTTGGCTACAGACACAGCAGGGAACCCAGAACTCAGCAGGGATGCGATCAGTTTCATTCCTTCTGGACACCAGAGCCATTGACTCAGTCCTGGGAGTTTAGGATGTCACTCCTTTCTATTGTCGGGAACAGAGGACAGCCTTACTTCCCTCACCAGATTTAATTGCACTTTCAGAGTTACTTAATGAAAAAGATTTCCAACTAAGATAAGAGCTCATTGTCTCATTTCAAAGTTACCGTCTGTGTTTCTCATGTGCATACAGACAGGGCCACGATCTTTGCCTTGTACCTAATTAAAAAAAAATAAGTTCTTTTCCACTCTCAAGCTCCAGAGGACACCAGGATCCACTGCCTTGTCACCAATTCCAGAGGAATTTCCCAACTAGGGCCACATAGAGCCGGAGGCAAAAGAGACCGTCGAAATATTCAGGCGGTAAGGTTATAACAGTTTGTCACTGTTCAATACTCAGTATCTGATCACCTGTGTTTCCCAAATGCTAAACTAGCAAAACAAACAGGTGCCTTAAATAAACCACCTCAAATGAGGCTTGTCTCAGGTAAAAAAAACCAACCAGAGTACTTAAACATCACAGCCACCCTTAACATGTCTCCAACCAGACAGACCAGATCTAACTCAGATAAATGTCAACTCCAAAAACAAAATAATAATGAGTCTTTTCTCTAAGCTTTTTATGTCACCAGTGTTTTGTCAGATAAAAGGTTCCTAGCCATACCATGGAGGACGGACAGCTGCAGGATCTCATCCTAGGATCAGCCACACCATGGAGGATGGACACAGCTACAGGATTTCATCCCAGAACTTCAGGAGACGGCTTCCCCATCTCCCCCCAAAACCAATCAACATCCACCATTCAGCCTGAAGCAGTCTTTGAGAGAAACGGCGTCCTATACCCATCTATCCACATTTTTTTCTTTTTTAAAAAACATAAGAGTTGGGAATGATAGACAATCACATGCTTACACGGTTGGGCTTGCCCTGGGGACCGCCTAACTATTTCCGGTGTAGAATAGCCATCTCCGGGTCAGACATCTCGCAGGACCGGGACTCTGGCCTTACGTGGTTGCATAAAGCGGGCGCAGCCATGTAATCTACACGCATGCGTGGAGTACCCACAGGAGTCCCTGTACGCATGAGCGGCCCAACCTTTAAAAAGCTGGTGCCACCTTGCAGGACTCTCTCAGGCGTTCAGGCACTCAGACTCTCAGTCCCTCTTCTCCTCCCCCTTCCCCCTTCCCCCCCTTCTCTCCCCACTCACGTGTTTCACCCAGGCCTGTCACCTCTATCCACTTTAATAAAACTCTCCCATGGTTCTGTCCTGTTCGGGACATGTTCCTAGCGCCAAATAAATACTAACACCCACAGCTGTGACACCTGTGTAGCTGTAGCAAGTATGCCTCTGGGCTGGGGCCCAGCAGCTGAAGGGTTGAGGTTAGAGCTTCCTGGAGCATGGCCTCAAGCGGTTCCCCCACAATCAGCAATCATCATGCAGCCTGAGGATCCCAGGAAGCCCTGGAGAACAAAATGGCCTTGACGACAGTCCTTGTTGGCACTAATCATGATCTTTCTCTGTATGTCTTATCTGTGTGTTCTCCAGTTAACAACACGACCAGTACAGGTCGGCACCAACATGACTGACCCAGGCCACCTGTACCCGGAGCACCTCCATTTATCAGACCAGTGTATAAGGAAGCTCAAAAGACTTCCTCAAATACATCTCTGGGGTCATTCCTGTTTAGAGTAGAGCAGTGCGAGCTCTTGTCAGAAACACAGCCAGAGAGACCAAAAATGAAAGTAAAAATAAAAATGTTACAAGGGAGTAAACATAGCATGCCAGACCCTTCTAGAGAGAAAGAGTTAGAGAAAAATTCCTCAGCACACACTTCCCGGGGGGTATACACAGTACTTTTTAGGAGGGAGCTGGTGGACAGCCCCTATGTGGACCCCCAAAAGTGGAAGTTACCTAGAGCCGCTCCCATATACAGGAAGTTATGATGAAGTTGGGAACAGATGGGTAAATTATGAGGGAAAAGAACGGCTTGGAAAGCAAATGGGTATATGATAGTAAAATATAACCCAGAGTGGCAAGAGTTTGGCTCCCCACAGATATGGTTGCTGGCGCGAGACAGATTTCACAAAATTCTGAGATCATTCCCTCAGACAATAGCCACAATGAACTCCCGCTGCGGAAGTGATACACAAAAATAGATATGGATGTCTCTGGTTATTGTTTCTTGCTGATTCTGAGTAATTGTAAAAAATAATGGCCTGATGTAACCCCCTGCCAAGTTCCTCGATTGTAAAAGTATATAAGCATTGCCTATACAGAAGTAAAATTGCAGCAGCACATCAACATATGTGTCTGTCTGTCATTCTCCTCGCCGATTCCTGACTTCTCCTTGAGCCTTCTCCCTGGTTCTCCCGCAGTGGTGGTCTCCCTCTGGGTGGTCTGCGTCAAGGTATCCCTGTACATTTGATACCAAGCCAGTATAAATCCAATTGTCACTCAAAACCATGGAATCTATTGCCCCTTTATGGCCTAAATGAGTAGTTGTTATATCCACACTCACAGAGATGCATATATTTAACAGATATAGTCTGATATTTAAAATCATTACAAAATAAATCTTTTAAAAAATCTTGTGCCAGCAATAGATTAACAAGAAAGAAAAAAGAACAAGATAGAGATAGACATGAGGGAATATGTTAACTATATTAACAAATAATTACAAAGAATTCTAAGTACTTGACCTAAATACTGTCCCAGAAAGACTACTGAGCATTAAACTGTTATGCTTTGAATACTGTATCCAACTGAGTTTATTTAATAAAAATGACCAGAAAGTTTGCTCATTCATCATATGTATTTTTGACATTGTTCAATAATTTCAAAATGAATTCCTGATCAGGTTTTCCATTTTGTCAAACCTGTGCCCTTTTATCTACCTTCTGAGCAAGCATGCAAAACCAGAGACGGCCACCCTACTCTGTGGAAAATGCGAAGTCCCATCTCATTTATGTTAGATGTACTCTCATCAACTTTTAAAGATTTTTCAAGCTTCCAACTTCTCTGTCATTGCAGTTTCTCACAACACAGTATATTTGTTTCAATTATAGTAGATGGTTGGGAATACCATCCAGTATTGAATAAGCCTCATCCTGACTATAAATGATCATCTCTAGATTTCTGTCCAAAATAGTGTCCCGTTTACAGAGCTCCAACTGTAGAATATCAGTTTGTTTGGAACTTGGCTATTTCTATTGTTGAAGTTAACAGGAACCCTGATCTTTTATAAAATATGATTCTACTATTTCCATTACCAACAGGGGGTAATGTAATAATACCATGTAACAAGTATACAATATTTTTTATATTTTTGAACAAAATCGGGACCCCCCAATTATGTCTCTAACAAAGATATCAGGTGTACAATGGTGCTTACAGAACCTTACTGGGGAGCATCTGTCATCATTGGGACATTCCTACACCTCTACAAATTTCAGCAGGTGAGTTTTATTTGGGGCAATTTTGCAAGAAATTATGTATTCACTGGTAGCTTTCCTAGATGCTTAGAAGAGTGAGGAGGAGACTGGCCTCACAATCATGTCCAGTTGTATAGTTCAAGGGTACAATTCAGAGACTTGATTGTGCATCCACATTTCCTTGTGTGAAACAGAGATGATGGAAAAAGTAACAAGTAAGGGGATTTTCTAGAATACTCAGCAGAAGTGTGCTTACAAGTCTTTAGGAGTGCATGATACCTCATGCTGCTTCCTGTGTCCTTGGTCATTTATCTTACCTATGGAGACTTCCATCCTATCCTGAATGATCACGATCACTTTCCCCATCTGTATCAGATGCCTCCCAAAAACACATCTCTATGAGAGGCCATGATCTCTTTGATGTTTGATTTCAACGGGTTCTTCATTAGACTATCCATATAGAAAATAATCAGACTATGCCATTTCTTTCATATATATTTGAGAACATATATGGAAAAAATATTCTATTTCATCTTTGTGATCATGATCCCAGGCAAGAAGTATTTTTCATGTCAAGAGCTGATATGTAATATAAACAAAGCATAACATATTCCTAAATGTAGTTGTCATTTATAGTGAATCAAACAGTATTAAAGCTGTGAATGTTAGAATATTGGAATTTTTAGGTATACTTCACAGTGGGATGTCACTACAAGTTCGAGAGGATTCACACTTGACTCATCTCTTGGGACTCTAGTTTTTGCACAGCACTAGGCTGAGATTTTTGGTTTTAAAATTTAGTCAAGACATTGATCCATATTAATCACTCAGATGAATACCTGGAAAGATTCAGTGGATGAAATTTAACTGTGAAGTCTTGACATCTAATTGTAAGACACTTAAAAACTGCTCATACAATGCCTCGTTGAAATGGCTTATAGTCCAGACTATTGACATGGCCTTTAGTTGTGGCAACAACACTGTATACAATTCTGTGTATGCTGTGTCCCTTCTCCTGCATGAGATGCTCTTCAACAAGAAGATAATCAGCTAATGGACAATATCAAAAACCCTGTTATTAACACCATTAATTCTCAGATGCTCAAATCAAGTGTATTAAGAAATATTCAATAAATAGAAACTTCTGAATATATTTCTCTCTGAGGAAATATATGGTATAAGTCTATCCTGAAACCATCTGGCTCTAGGATTTATTTGTTTTGTAGACTGTAAAAGACTGATAAGATTTACTTAGGGAATGTAGGTGCATTGCATTTGTCTGTCTGATCTTGTTTTATCTTGGGTTTGTTGATTTTCTCAAATGTAGATGTAACTGTCTTGTTAACTAAGAAACACAGAGCCAGTTGCAAATAAAAAATCACAAGGACAGAGCAAGAGTGGAAAACCTTACCCTTCACTGCTTCTGCTGTCCTTCCTCTCAGCAAGAGACCTACTTCTGTGTGTCCTGTCTCTTTTATAGACTTTCTGTTCTCTCATTGGTTATAAACCCAACCACATGACCTCCTCATTACTGCCTGTTTGCACAGACCTCCAGGTCTTCTATGGTTTGCCGCAGACCACCCAGAGTGAGACCACCACTGCGGGAGAACCAGGGAGAAGGCTCAAGGAAAAGTCAGGAATAGGCGAGGAGAATGACAGACAGACACATATGTTGATGTGCTGCTGCAATTTTACTTCTGTATAGGCAATGCTTATATACTTATACAATCAAGGAACTTGGCAGGGGGTTACATCAGGCCATTATTTTTTACAATTACTCAGAATCAGCAAGAAACAATAACCAGAGACATCCATATCTATTTTTGTGTATCATTTCCACAGCGGGAGTTCATTGTGGCTATTGTCTGAGGGCAAGATCTCAGAATTTTGTGAAATCTGTCTCGCGCCAGCAACCATATCTGTGGGGAGCCAAACTCTTGCCAGTCTGGGTTATATTTTATTATCATATACTCATTTGCTTTCCAAGCTGTTTTTTCCCCTCACAATTTACCCATCTGTTCCCAACTTCATCATAACTTCCTGTATATGGGAGCGGCTCTAGGTAACTTCCACTTTTGGGGGTCCACCTAGGGGCTGTCCACCAGCTCCCTCCTAAAAAGTACTGTGTATACCCCCCGGGAAGTGTGTGCTGAGGAATTTTTCTCTAACTCTTTCTCTCTAGAAGGGTCTGGCATGCTATGTTTACTCCCTTGTAACATTTTTATTTTTACTTTCATTTTTGGTCTCTCTGGCTGTGTTTCTGACAAGAGCTCGCACTGCTCTACTCTAAACAGGAACGACCCCAGAGATGTATTTAAGGAAGTCTTTTGAGCTTCCTTATACACTGGTCTGATAAATGGAGGTGCTCTGGGTACAGGTGGTCTGGGTCAGTCATGTTGGTGCCGACCTGTACTGGTCGTGTTGTTAACTGGAGAACACACAGATAAGACATACAGAGAAAGATCATGATTAGTGCCAACAAGGACTGTCGTCAAGGCCATTTTGTTCTCCAGGGCTTCCTGGGATACTCAGGCTGCTTGACGATCGCTGATTGTGGAGGAACTGCTTGAGGCAGCGCTCCAGGAAGCTCCAACCTCAACCCTTCAGCTGCTGGGCCCCAGCCCAGCGGCATACTTGCTACAGCTACACAGGTGTCACAGCTGTGGGCGTAGCAATGGTTGGTATTGAGATTAAAGGCATGTGTCTGCCATGCTGGCTGTGTCCTTGAACACACAGAGATCTACTTAGCTCTGCCTCCCAAGTGCTGGGATTTAAGGCATGCAGCACTACTGCCCAACTTATGCTCTGGCTTGCTGTGACCTCAAAGCAACTTTATGAACATACAAATAAAATCACATTTCAATACAAATAAAATATCACTATACTCAAAGAACCAATTTTTATTATATTGACTCTTTTTATTTTTCTCTTTTTTCTATCTTGTTGATTTCAGACCTCAGTTTGATTGTAATAGTGTCTGTTCCTCTTGGATGGGGTGCTGTGTATGCTGTGAATGTGTTGTTCTGATTGGTTTATAAATAAAGTGGTGATCAGCCAGAGCTGCATTAGCAATAACCCTGTTGCATGTAGGGGATTTTAATTTCTTTTTTGTTTTGTTATGGTTTTGGTTTTTTGAGACAGGGTTTCTCTGTGTAGCATTGTGACTTTCCTGGAACTCACTCTGTAGCCCAGTCTGGCCTCAAACTCAAAGAGATCTGCTTTGCTCTGCCTCCCTAGTGCTGGGATTAAAGGTGCACACTACCACCACCCAGCTTGTAGGGGATTGTAGATGCGATTTTTTCCACCTTTCATATTCAGTGCTCTCTTGGCTTATTCATGTAACCTTAATAATGTAACCTTAATCATGTAAATTTAATCATGTCAAGACTAACGTACCTTTTATTTGTTTTCTTCATATCTTTATTGTGGTATTTTTTTTTGTCAGGGGCTTTTCTTGCATCTATTAAGATGGTTGCATAATGCTGTTTTTCCATTATTTTTGGTTGTATCTGTGAGGCAGGGTCTCATGTAGCACTGACTGTGCCTCAATTCTTTATGCTACCAAAGACAGCTAGACTCTTGATCCTTCTGCCTCTATCCTGAACTGCTGGGACTACCAGTGTGCACTGCCAGACCTGACCAATTATGTGATTCTTGTCCTTGGTTCAGTTTAGATACTGTATTACATTTATCAATTTGCATATGTTTAATGTGTCTACATCTCTGAAGTGAATCCAACTTGATCATGGCATATGATTTCTAAAATGTGCTTTTTATTGAATTTGAAAGTATCTTACTGAGGGGTTATGAATCTTTGTTCAAGGAACAAGCATGCCTTTGCAGCACTCTGAGTGATGATCGTTTGTGGTATGCTTTGAAGCTGTGAAAATATTCTCACTCCCTCTCATCCCAGCACAGGAATGCTGCAACGTCTCCCTGTGATGCCGCTTGAACCGACTCAAAGGACACACACATCATAAATGTGTTCATTTACTTAAAATGCATCATATGTTCCCATCTTTAAAACATTGTCAAGATCAAGATTTTCAGAAGAAAAGTACTTCATAGTCCAATGGCCTCACTTACAGAGACATTTACATTCTAGAATCAAACCAGCAAGTATTGCATGCCATTTGACTTGCCTATCCAGTTTCTCTTTTGAGCAGGTATGCTCATTTCTAATTTATTTTTTCTATGTCAATACAGTTATTTCACTTTTAACTGAGGAAACATTAGCTTTAACTTATAATAATAATATATTAGTTTCTTTCCTGAACAAACAAAAAATATTAATAAAGTGCTGATTGACCAGTAGCCATGCAGGAAGTATAGGCAGGACAAAGAGAGAGGAGAATTCTGTGAAGTGAAAGGCTGAGTCAGGACACACTGCCAGCTGCTGCCATGAGAAACAAGATGTAAGTTCCTGTAAGTCACAAGGCACATGGCGAGGCATAGATGAATAGAAATTGGTTAATTTAAGATGCACAACTAGCTAGCAAGAAGCTGGAGCCATTAAGCATAACATTTTTTAATTAATATAAGCCTCTGTGTATTTACTTGGCTCTGAGTGGCTGCGGGCACTGTTGAGAAAGGACATAACTCCAGCTATAATGGGACTTATTTCTTTTTGTTTTAGAGGTTGTAGAGCACTGAATTGTGTTGTAATTTGCTAGTAACAGATCTCTCCATTTTTTTTTTTGTAAAAAGCTACATATATGAACTTTTCTTTTTATCATCACCGCCACTTTGTCCCATAAGTTTGGGTGTAAGGTGTCTTCATATTCATTTGAGTCTCAGAAGTCATTAATTATTTTGTTCTTGCCTTGATCCCTTAGTCATTCATTAATGAATTCAGTTACCATTAGTTTGAAAGCTTTCTGTTCTTTTTCTCTTTTTCTTGATGTTCAGGTTTAATCTGTGTTAAGTCTGAAAGGATGCAAGGGGTTATTTCCATTTTCATGCATCAATTGAGACTTGTTTTGTGACTAGTCATGTGATCAATTTTGGAGAAAGTTCCATGAGGTCCTGAAAAGAAATACTTTTTTTGCTTGAGTGCAATGTTCTGTAGATATCTGTAAGGTCTTTTGATTTATAATATCTAATACCTTGAGTATTTCTCTGCTTAGCTTTTGTCTAGATGACCCTTCCTTTGGACAGAGTGGGATATTGAAATCTCTGACTATCAATGTCTGATAATCAATGTTTGGTTTAAATTTCAATTATGTTTCTTTTACACATGTAAGTGCCCTTGCATTTAGAGAATAGATGCTGAGAAGTGAAAAGTTATCTTTGTGAATTTCTCATGTGATAGATAAGTAGTACCCTTTCTCATCTCCTTTCACTAATTTTGGCTTATAGTGCATTTTGTTAGATGTTAGAATGGCTTCACTATCTTGTGTTCTAGGTCATTTTACTTAAAATATTTTTCTAGCCATTAACTCTGAGTTATGACTGTTTTGATTTTGAGGTGCATTTATTATTTCCAGAAGAAGGATGAATACTCTTTTCTCATCCATTCTGCCAGTCTACATCATTGCATTTTGGAGCTGATGCCACTTATATATCAATGACCAATGATTGTTAAATTCTGGGGTTTTTAATTGTTATTGTTGATGGTGGTGTCTGTGTGTGTTTTGCTTTACTTGCTTTGCTGGTAACATATTATTTATTTTCTGTGTTTTCATGGATGAAGTTAACTTCTCTAGTATGAGTTTTTTCTTCTAATTCCCTCTATAGTGCACTATATGTGAGTAGATATCATTTAAATTTGAATTTATTATGGAGTATCATATTTTCTCCTTTTATGAGGGTTGAATGTTTTCCTGGGTATAGAAGTGTGGGTTGTCATCTCTGATCTCTTAGCATTTACATTACACCTGGTCACATCATTCTGGATTTATAGTTTTCATTGAAAAGTCAGATGAAATACAGATAAGTCTACCTTTATATGTTACTACACATTTTCTTTGTTTTTTTTTTTTTTTTTTTTTGAGACAGGGTTTCTCAGTGTAGCTTTGTGCCTTTCCTGGATATCACTATGTAGACCAGGCTGGCCTCACACTCACAGAGATCTGCCTGGCTCTGCCATCCGAGTGCTGGGATTAAAGACATGCTCCACCACAACCCAGCCATTACTACACATTTTTCCTTTGCAGTATTTAATATTCTTTCTTCGTTAGGTATATTTAATCTTTTGATTATTTTGCAAGAGTATACTTTTTATGTTCCAGTCTATTTGGTGTTTTTTTTATACCTATAGAGGCTTCTCCTTTTCTAGGTTAGGAATTTATTCTTTGACAAATTAGAAAAAAAATTACATTGTTGGAATTTGTAATGTGATTCTTTCATTCTTCTAGTCTTATTATTCTTGTGATTGGCTTTTTGATAGTGTCCAAGTATGCCTGGATGTCTTAGTCAAGGATATTTTGGATTTAACATTTCCTTTGATAATTGTATCTATTTTTCTCTCATATCTCAATGCTTCAGGTACTCTATTCCATCTCCTGTATTCTGTTGGCAATGCTTGTGTGTGTAGTTTCTGTTTGCTTACCTAGATTTTCCTTTTCCAGAATTCCCTCAGTGTGTGTTTTCTTTATTGTTGCTAATTCATTTTTCAGGTCTTTTTTATTAAGAAATTATTGATTCTTTTTATATATCAAGCACAAATTGTCCTCTCTTTCCTCTTCCTGCCCCTGAGTATTCTCCCCTAGCCCATCTCCCAGTCCCTCCTCTGTCAAGGTAAGGCCTCCTATGGGGAGTAGTCAGAGCTTGGTACATTTAGTTGAGGCAAGTCCAAGCACCTCCCCTTGCATCAAGGCTATGCAAGGTGTCCAACTGTAGGTAGTGGGCTTCACAAAGCTGGTTTATGCATCAGGGATAGATCCTGATCCTACTGCCAAGGGGCCCATTAAACAGATCAAGGTACACAATTGCCTTGCTTATGCAGAAAGCATAGCTGATTCTCATGGAGAATCTACAGGTGTAGGTCTAAAGGTTAGCTTGGTTTAGTTGTCTCTGTAGATTTCCCCATCATGATCATGATGCCTCTTGCTCATAGAATCCTTCTTCTCATTCTTTGATTAGACTCCTGGAGCTGGACTTGGTGCTTGGCTTTGAAGGATTTACTCTTTTCTTACACTGTTTTATTCATCTTTTCCTCTATTTCTTTCAGGGGTTTATTCATTTTCTCCTTATGGCCCTTAACCATCTCCAAGACATTGGTTTTAAGGTCTTTTTTATTCTACTTCAGCTGTGTTGGTATAGTCATGGTTTGCTGTAGTAAGATAGCTGGCATTGCTAGTGACATAGTGCCTCAGCTGTTGTTGATTTTATACTTACACTTTTGTCTAAGCATCTAAGTTTATGGTGAATATAAGCCTAGATGCTTATTTATAAGTTCTTATTTGGATGTGTTTTGTTCCTGTTTCTGTTTTCTCTGTTTTTTCCTCCATTGTGGCCTGAGGTTCTTCAAGGCATCTCCACTTTATTTGTATCAAATTCTTCTGGTCGCTGAATTGACTTCTGGCCCATCGCGGGGGCGGGGGGTGGATCGGTTCCAGCTTGGAGCTGGGGCACTTTGATGCACAGGGATTTGTGATTGTGGATTGAGTGGGACACCAAAATGTGAGATAGTATAGAAGTGGGCCTCCAATGTGGACATTTTATAATTCTACATGTTTTCCATTTGAGCAGCTATTCACTCACAGTAACTCCTTGGAGCATTGTGGTCTGGAGAGTTAAGGATGGGTGATAGCATTTGGGGGACAAAAACAGTGGAAGTCATTCAAGGATAGTTTAGGTGGCCTACCTAGAATTCTGGTGGCCATTGTTGACTCTTGTAGAGATGGGAAACTCTGTCCCATTTGGGAGCTGGGATAATGTAGAAACAGGTATGAAAAACAGGGGATAGACTAGGCTGGCACTAAGAGAGGGACCTGGAGAGTTCAACATGCAAGAGACCTACATAGACTTTTTTGGCAGGCATGTTAAAGGGTGGAGACTAGATTGACAAGTGTATGGTTGAGTTGAATCATTGACTTGCTCTGTCACTGGTGCCTTATCTGTGGTGAATAGTCAATCATTCATCTGCCAGGAACCCACAATGTTCAAAGCACATGTCAAAACCATAAACTTTTCTGAACAGTCAAATAGCAAAACGTAAGTAAATATTAAAAGTAAAAGTACTCAGATGCTTCTTACACTGCTACACAGTGTATGTTAAAACCTGTTACAAACACACATCAAGTTTACTTTGCACCATGTGTTCCATTAAATCATGTATCCTAATAGACTAACTGCAGATCATTACCTTTCCATCCACTCCAATAAATCCAATCTCACAATCCCTTCCCCAGCTCAGCAGCAGGCTACATGTTGTGCTCTCAAATCTCTACTTCTGACTCTGTTGCCAGTGGAACATAGAAATCTTCTCTGCCTAACATTCCTCCTGTCATTCATTGCTTTAACACAGCCCAAAGTTCGAGGAGACATCCATGGATACTTATAATCCACTCCAGGAAGGGAAGCATAACACCTAATTGCAAATGTTCACCTCTCCTTCAGTTCCTTAAAAAAAAAAAAAAAAAAAAAAAAACAATGCTATGCCATATGCCCAGTTCTGTTGCAGATCACCTGCTTCAGCCCAGCCACATCAAATTCTTCAGTGCATCACACAGATTTTCCTCACCAAACTACCTTGTCCATACTTTATGCTTTTTTCCTAGTCATGCAAACTGAGCAACTATATCTAGGTAACATTCAGAAATCCATGGCCAGATAAGCAGATTGGCAATCCACAGATATTCACCTCTCCTTCTATTCTTCTTCTGTCAAATCAGACATTACCATTCTCAGTTTTATAACAGACTTTCTGCTCTGACATTTCTTGACTCTCTATTATATTCCTAGGGTACTAAGACATAATGGAGGGCAAACATAATTCCCTTGCTTGAACAGAACCAATGCTTCCCATACCCCTACATGGCCCTTCTTCATTATTTAGTCTCAGCTCCTGGTCCTAAAAATATATTTTACATGGGAACCTCAGTGAACAGGCCTCTCAGGACAGCAGAAATTTTTCTACCAAGCAACATACAGCCACCCAAACAATGACAAAATCAAAATAATAGAAAAAAAAATACATTCCTGGTGCATGAGCAGGCTTTTTGGAGCCCAGTATCTATGATGGGACACCTTGCACAGCATTTACCCAAGGGAAGTGGCTTGGATTTGCTTCTATTGTATGTGCCCCCCCATGAGAGGCCTTGCCTTCTGGTAAGTAGGAATGAGGGATGGATTGGGAGGGGGAGGCTAGGGGAGCTGGAGCTAGGAAGAGGGTGTTCTTTGATTCACGTGCAAAATGAATGGAAAAATTTTCTTAATTAAAAAAAACATGCTCATTCATATCTCTTAATGGCAATGGTCTCAAATGCCTAATGAAAAGCCTCAGAATAATAGAATGGGCATGAATATATGACCCAAATGTTTACAACATCCAACAAAGACTCCTCAATGTCAGGTTAGGAGGTCGGAAAAAGATATTCCTAGAAAATGAACCTCAAAACATGTTTGTTTATTCACTTCAAAATATAAAAAATAGTATTCAAATCAGAACTAATCTGAAGAAATAGAGGAGGATACTATAGACTCATCAGAGTAAATACCTATGAAGATGACATTTCAATTCTTAACATGTATGTCCCCAAAACAAGGGTATTTAAGTTTGCAAAATAATCACTACTATAGTTTTACATATTGATCCTCACACACTCATGGTGGGAGATTTCAGTACACCACTCTCAACAATGGCTAGGACAGCCATACAAAAATGAGAAATACTGGAGCTAACAGACATGGAAACCAAATAGACATAATAGATATTTATAGAACATTTCACACAAAGAAAAAAAATATAAAGTCTATTTTGCACCTCTTCAAAATTGACCATATACTTACACTTATAGCAAGTCAAAGTACATACAAGAAAATTAAAAAAAAATCTCACTGCATTCTGTCAGAGCAGTATGAATTAAAGCTAGATATAAAAAAACAACAGCATCAGTTGGAACCTTGCAATAATATGGAAACTGAAAATTTTTCTAATGAATGAAAAATGGATCAAAATAGAAATGAAGAAATTTAAGACATTCTAGCACTCAATGAAACTGAACACACAGCATACCCAAAGATATTTGACATAATGATAGACTTTGTAAGAGGCAAATTTATGTCACTATGTGCCTATTTAAAAAATCTGTTTTCATATTAGATATTTAACAACACAGTAGAAAGATCTAGAAAAAAAGAAATAATGACGCCAAAGTGTAGTAGACAGGAAGTCATAGTCAAACTAAGAGATTAAATCAATAAAATATAATCAATGAGAATAATACAAAAATAATTGACATAAAGAAAAAAATATGGTCAATACATATTCAAAATTATGTAAAATGTGGAGAGTGTATATTCAAATTAACAAAATCAGAAATGTAAGAGAAGGGGGCTTAACAACAGACAATGAGGAAGTCCAGTTAATCATATGGACATCCTTTAAAAATATATATACTACCAAAGAGCAAATTTAAAATAAATGGATATTTCCTCAATGCATTCATAATAAACAGTTTACACAGGACTTAAAGAAGTAGTGAAATAGAATCAGTCATTAATATTTTCATAATCTAAAAAGGCTGAGCCAAATAATTTTAGTAGAGAATTCTTCCAGACTTTCAAAATGGGTCAATGTTAATACTCCTAAATTATTCCAAAAAATAGAGAAGAAGGACCTTTGCTCAATTTTCCTTTTGAGGCCACCATCACAGTGATAGTCAAATCACACTATGAACTTAAAAACTAATACTAATTTACCTTATGAACTTTTGTACAAAAATATCATACCAAGTCTAAGAATACATAAAAATATTTACTATTTTATTTAGTAGGCTTCTTCCCTGAGCTTCCAGGATGTTCTAATATATGAAAATCCATAAAAACACAAGGTATAAATAATCTCAGCAGAGCAAATAAAATAGGACACACACACACACACACACACACACACACACACACACACACACAAGCACCAACAAAATGTCAGGAATAAAAACCAATTGGCCATTGATATCTCTCACTATCAATAGTCTCATTCACTAATAAAAAGAAACTGACTAACAGAATGGATTGGAAAACAGGATTCATCCTTTTTTGCATACTAGAAATGCATGTCAACGTAAAGTATAGGCATTACATTAGGATCAAAGATTGGATGAAGATATTTCTAGTAAATGCACCTAAGAATCAAGTGTGTGTAGACATTTTTTCTTTGTTTTATTATTATTATGTGTTTTAATTTTATACATCAGCCATGGGTTCCCCTGTCCTCCCCCCTCCCGCACCCACCCCCACCTTCCCCCAGCCCCTCCCCTCCATTCCCATCTCCTCCCCAACCAAGACACCCCTGGGGATTCATTTAAACCTGGTCCTGGTGGATTCAGTACAGGCAGGTCCAGTCCCCTCCTTCCAGGCTGAGCAAAGTGTCCCTGTGTAAGCCCAAGGTTCCAGCCAGCTCATGAACTAAGGACGGGTCCTGGTCACACAGACTGGGTGCCTCCCAAACAGATCAAACTATTCAATTGTCTCACTTATCCAGAGGGCCTGATCTAGCTGGGCACTCCACAGCCGTTGGTTCATAATTCATGTGCTTCCATTCGATTGGCTATTTTTCCCTGTGTAGACATTTTAATATTTGACAAAAAAGCATTCAATTGAAAATGAGTACAAAGAGTAAGGAAGGCCACTGCATATTCATCAAAGGAAAAATCCACAAAAATAATGTTTCAGTTCTTAACATTCATGCCCCCAAGACAAGGTCACCCATGTCTGTAAAAGAAAAACCAATACTGCTTAAATTATATATTGAACACACACATTGATAGTGGGAGAATTAATTACAAATTCTCACTAATAGACACATGACCAGACAAAAATTTAATAGTGAAATACTGGAACTAACAAAGGTTGTAAATAAAGTAGTCCTAACTGATATTTACAGACCATTTCACCGAAAAACAAAAGAATATATCTTTTTCTCTATGAATCATGGTACTTTCTCCAAAATTAACTATATTCTCAGAAAGAAAGAAAGTCTTAGCAGTTACAGGAAAATTAAAACAATTTCTTGCATTGTATCAGGACCATCATGAATTAAAGCAAGATATAAATTACAACAAAAATAGAAATCTTACACATTTATGGAAACTGAAAACATTTTAATGAATGAAAAGCATGTTGGGACACAAATAAAGAAAAAAAATAGTGACATCCTAGACTTCAGTGACAAGTAATACACTGTATACCCCAATTGTGGGACTAAAGAAATAAGTGGTCCTAATAGGAAAGTTCACAATATTAAGTGCGTACATAAAATTACTGGAGAGATCTCGCATTAACAACTCTACAGCATGCCTGAAGTTTCATGCAAAAAAGGAATAATGTCACTCCTGAGGAGTAGAAAGATACAGTCAAATTTATGGATGAAATAATAAAATAGAAACAAACCAGTGA
This sequence comes from Onychomys arenicola, assembly GCA_949786405.1. NCBI lineage: Eukaryota > Metazoa > Chordata > Mammalia > Rodentia > Cricetidae > Onychomys > Onychomys arenicola. Next base: position 15,949,489 of record OX460347.1, read on the forward strand.
ACTAAGCTAAAGAGCTGATTATTGGGAAAGTTAGCACAATAAACAAATCCTTATCTGTACTAACTAAAAGAAACAGAGGGAATATCCACATTAAAAACTCAATGAGAAATGAAAGGGGTGCAAACAATAGACACCAAGGGTAGCCAGAGAATCATAAGAACACACATTTATAACATGTACTCCACCAAACTGAAAAATCTAGAATAAATGGGTAATTTTAATGATAGGTATACCTAGTAAACCTAACTCAATATCAGATATACATTTTAAATAGACCTATAAATCCTAGTGAAATAGAAGCAGTCATTACACATCTCCCAATGTGAGGGGGAAGCACACAATCATATGGTTTTAGTGCAGAATTTAAATAGATTTTCAAAGAAGAGTTAACACCGAAGCTTCTCAAATAATTCTATAATACAGAAACCAAATGAAATTGTCTAATTAATATTATGAGATAGACTTACACTGATAACCACACCACAGGTGAGCCCAATAAAGAGAGAATAGCAGACCACTTTCCCAGGTGAACATGAATGCAGATGGTCCTGGAGAAGAAAGCAGAAAGAGGACAAGGATGGAGTCTTGGGGACAGGTTGTGTCTTCTCCCTTGCAGCAGTGCAGGGACCAGTGAAAAAAGAGTATTTCAACAACATTTTGAATACACATAAATTCCTTTGGGTGTTCTATGAAATATCATCATGAATATTTCATGAGAGCTGGAGGAAGACTATCAGCACAAAGCTTTGAATCTTCTCCCCCATTTTCCCAATCTGCACATCAACAGACACCCAAAATTATTGTACAGTCTCAATGCTATTTTTCTAATTTTAATTTGTCCAGAGAGTGTTCTGTTTTTCTTCTGGTTTCAACTTTAACCTAAGTTAAGAAAGGACTCTACCTAGTTCCATCACATAGAGCCCTTCTCTTCACAGTTTCTATAGCACAGGAGCAGATGATGACTAGTCAAATGAAACCACATTCTATATCAATTAGTATTATCCTACATGGGTATAAGTAATAGACAGAGAGTAGAGACAGCTGATGGTCCTTCCATTAGTGTGTAGGTCTTAATGCATTTGCTAGGCAAGTAATATTTGTGGCAATCCTAGCCTCAGAGAGTTTTCACATAGATATGCAGTTACTATTTTAGATGCTCTACATGTGATCATGCAATGCCTTCCAAAGATCCTTCAAAAGTAGAAGTAGGAAACCTGACCCTTGTGAAAATCTTAAGTGTTTCTGTTCTCCACACTTCACTTACATACATTTATAACCACTGGCCTTTAATTTCAGAGTCCAGTTCTTCACTGTCTCTTTAGTAAAGGAGTAGTGTGTGGAACTGTAAATGATATGTTTGCATTCTTTGAAAAGCAAGGCTGTCACTTCCCTTGTCACTTGCCTGAATGAGAGTTGTAGCATGGGATACTTACCAATTGATGAGAACAGGATAGAGAAGGTCCCCACTAGCTCATCTTTGACATTATTTAAGAAGCATGTGTTTTCTCTCTTTGCATCTAAGCTGTTTATTCTCTGACATTTATATCCCAATTACCCCATTATGCTTGCTTTCTGTAATCTTACTAATTATAGCTGCATATTTTGCTAAACTGTGAAAAATACACATTTCATTCTGTGGATTGTTGATAGCTGTTTTCATATGCAGCCCTTTAGTGCACTGAGCCACTCTGATCAATCAAGTCCTTGACGTTTCTCAATGTTTAGTTGCAGGAGTTAGTGTTTGAGCTTCTCAGATTCTACTATGAATTCCTGTTGAGTGATATGAAATTTTCAATGACATTTTTCCACGTGGTTATACAGAATAATCTAAAATAATTTGTATTTCAAAAATAGACAGGTAAATACCTCTTTTTATATATAAAGAGACCAGAGCAGTACAAATTCTAATTGGGAATGAGAGTGTATTTAACTCAGAGGGAATCATTTAGAGGGAAGGTGTATGTTTGATGTTGATTGGTCAGATGATATAAAATGACTAGAAAGAAACAGAAGTTATAATTCTTCACAAAAATATAAATACAAATTGATATTATTCACTCTCAACTGACTTGTTACCTATATTTTATTACAAAAAACATAAACATTTTCCTTACATTTTACCCTTTATTATATATACTTTACTATAAAGTGTAAAATGTATACTGTATTTTAAAAAGATGTAATATTGCATATAAAAATTTCAATAGAATGGCAATTCTGTGTTAGTGTAACTGGAAATATAGTGAGAAGATATTTTCTAGAAGAAACATTATGTTGACCAGATATACCTAGTGTGACTATATAATACACTTGTGTAAATATAAAATAGATGAACAGTAGTGGGGAAATAGTATATTCCCTTAATCTCTACACTCAGGACCTGCAGCAAGTATATTACTATACATTTGATACCATTGTACACTACAACAAAGTATCATTCAAAACCATGTAATTCTATCCCCATTTATGGCCGATATAAGCATTAATCTTGTACATACACTCAGATGAATACTGACATATATCATAGCCAAATATATCTTTTGTATTTAAATTTATTTGGAAATAAATCTTTAAAAATAATTTATGCCTTCATTAGATAAACTAGAAAGAACAAAAATAACATCAAGATGTATTTGATGGTTTATGTAAACTATATTATATGCTGAGTATAAATAAAATTGATGGACTAGAGCCTAATGTTTCCCAGACTATTGTGTGCTCATCAGACATCATTTGACTACCTTAGCCAATTCAGGTAATTTCATAAGAAAATGCCATAGACTCATTGGCTCACATATAACATTGATTTTTCATATTGCTTGATAATTCCAATATGAAGACATGATTAGGTTTGCTGTTTAGTTAAAGCCTGTTCTATTGCCTTATCTTCAGGTGCTAACGGCTCATTTTATTTATGGGAGACACACTCTCTTGATCTTCAAAAGCTTTTGTAAGCTTCCAAATGTAGACAAATTTATAAGTAGTATTATTAAATAAAAAACACAGAGCCAAACACAGGGATGTAAGCCTTAGAGATCTACCTCTCATCTATATCCTCATTTTTTCCTCAGACAAGAACCTTAAATCTAATCCCCTTTGGTCAGCCCTTTGCCTGACCATTAACAACAACAACTTGTCACCAACACCCCTAAAAATGACAAATATCCTAATCCCCAAACCCACTGAAAGACCTAAAACCACACTCCCCTCATCACCACTTGGGAATGTGGGTATCATGTTATTAAAACTGCTTCCTAATGTTTGTGAGAGAAGATACCTTTAGGGAATGCTAAAAGGAAAAAAAAATGGATTAATTGTCAAGTTCTGGGAGATGTAGCTTTATCATTTGCTGTCCAGTCTCTGCATAATGGCAAAGTGCAGGGCTTATCTGAAGTACTTGTTTGAGCAATCTGTGAAGCTGGATCATCTCAGCTAGCCATCTCAAAATCATTCTGAGCAGTTTGTAGTCCAAAGCTGATCTTTGGCAGCTTAGTGATATTATTATTGTCTACATGGAACCACTGTTGTGGGGCCAAATAAACTTTCTGGTGACTTCAAATTCAGTCTTTGGCTTCGACATGATTCCCTGCTGAAAACTGATAGAGATTCAAACTCAAAAAATTTAGAGGCACCTAAATGAAGCTTTTTTTTTACTAGAATTAACTAGTACTCTATATGACCATCAGTATCAAAACAAATGTTAAAAAGTATATAATCTTATAAATTTTGATATGAAATTTATACTTAAGAAAAGTTTAATGAATCAAAATAGAACCAAAGAGTTGAGATCAGTGGCAATAGAACAGTCCTTTAATGTTTTTGTTTTCTTCTGTCCCATATCAGAAGATTGCTTTTTCTTCTGACATGGTGCAGAGATTTTGCATTTTCCTTTTGACAACATGCATGGGATTAGAGAAAGAGAGAGCCGTTGTCAAATTCCAAAGCTAGCTTTAATTTTTAATTGTACTGGGACTACAAAAACACGTTTGTGTTAAGTGTCTTTAGAGAAGTGTAGAAACAAACATTTAGGAAGACTTATGGAATTTTATATGTGATATACCAATAAGCCAATTTACCCTTTCACTTGGGACATTTTTTTTTCTGGGTGATTTGTCCTTTTTCTTCAGATGTCTCATTTGTCCAATGTTCTTCAGATTCCTTAGCCTTCATTCGCCTGAAAGACAAAAACAAAAACCCTTCTGCATGCCTAACTTTTGGGAGGTTTACATTTGGCAAGTTAAATCTAATTAAATGAAAAGCATTTGTTAGTGGTATAAGTTAGATTACATTGGATGGTCACACTGGTTGAGGAACTATCATCTCTTCTAATTAGGAGTTCTCTCATTCAAGTCAAACCTTTATCAATTTTGATGATATCCATAGTGTATCTTGTCTAGTATAAACAAAAGCAAATCCTCTTCCCCAACATAACACATATCCTGGTTTCCAATATGATGTCAACAGATTCTTTTTTTTTTTTTTTTGAATGTTGAATGTCATTTATTGAAGGAAGGAGGAGATCTTAAATACAGGCTTACAGTACAATGGGGGACCCAGATGGCAGAAGTTTGTTTCTGATTATTTTTTTTGAGCTGAGGTTCGAACCCTGGACCTTGCGCTTGTTAGGCAAGCACTCTACCATTGAGCTAAATTCCCACCTCCACACCTGATGTTTTACAATTTTGCATCTAAGCAGTTAACACCCAATATACTGGATTCACAGATGAGGAGCTTCCCTTAAGCATTCAGGAGGGTGGAATCTCGAAAGGAATTAGCATAGGGAGGATATCAAGGTAGAGGTCAGCAAGCAAGGCAACAGTTACACAAAATGCGGGCCACGGACCTACAGGTCCCCCCATTTTACTAAAAAAATGAGCTTCTGACTTAGGTTGCATGGGATGTCAGCAGGTCACCTTACCCATCATGGAGATACAGGTGTTCTGTCTTAGGTTGGTGAGTGCCCCCAGTATTACCCATCTCTGAATTATCATTATCATGCAGGCACAATTGTGTGAGAGCTGCAGAGTTGACGGTTTCCAAATATTTATAAGTGGCGCTGGGCTTGCAATCTGTATGTTTGACACAGAAAAGACCAACAGAAGTCCTAATGCACTCATAGCCAGTAGGTTAAAGGCAACTGAGCCATTCCCTTCCTTAATGAGTCTTACTGTAAATTGGAGATCTTGTAAGATGGTATCCTGAGAGCTAGTGGAACTTGAGTTTGTAAATTTATAGCTTTCAAGGCCAATTGAAATGTATATAACTATGGATTTCAATTTGCCATGCCCAATAGAGTGAAAGATTAATTAACTATGGTAGCTACTCTTGCTGCCAGGGTCCCCACTGTTCTAGCTGTAGTAACCAATTATGAAATGCCAATCCCTGAAACAGTAATAGTAGTGGTCGCCACTGTTATAACAGCAAAAATGACAGCAATGATGTTAAATTCTCTTCTGGAGCATCTGGGTATCCATTGGCAAGGACACAACACCAGGAACACGAACACTAGGGCCCATTATTCTTGATCCCAGCATGACCCAAGCTGGCAGCTCTGCAAAAGAACAACTAAGAACCATAAAGAAAAAAACAGGCAGCTCACAAGCAACAGAACTAATGGTCTCATAATGACTACGTTCAGACTCACAAATTTTAAGGTATCTTCAAAGGGGGCTAAATGAATATCAGGAGGCCAAAAAATGTTGCACAGAGCCACTCCTGAGAAGTAGGTACTACTCCAGCTTGAATAGGGTTGTGAGACTGAAAATGCTTAGCTGACATGCTACTGTTAATAAACGGAGGTTAACGACCTTCAGTGTTATCCTCAATCTCCTAGGTGTCTGGGTGACACAATCTCAAACATACTTGAAACATCAGTTACCATACATTACCTTCTGGAGAATGCAATTGCATGGCTGCAGTTCCTACCTAAGCTTACATTAATGCTGGGCAAACCTGGCCATATTGGGCTTTCAATCCCCATTGGCATAGGAAGGGGAGAGTTTTTCATGAAGGCCCAATAGGTCTCTACCATGTTGGGCTTCAGCTGCAGCCACAGGGCACCCTCAGCACTCAGAAACCCAATTAGGAATTTTATTGTCCTGAGGAAAGACATAAGCCAAACCCCAGGCCCATACCAACACTACTGGATTGGGTCCCCTCCAAGTGTCAGTAGAGAGGTCCTCCCATTGCTCCACAGGGTGATTTGCAACAGGAGCCCTCCAGTGCTTATCTCCAGTGGATACTCCAGCAGAATCCACTGATAAGAAATTTAAAATATATAATACAAGGGAAAGAATACAATGTGGAGAGGAATGATGAGCACCTAGTTTCCCCTTTTTGCTGTAGCAAAATATTTTTGTCTGTTTTTTTTAATAGTTCAATTTTTCTTTTCTTTTTTGTTTTTCTAGATTAATTAATTAATTAATTTTTCTTTTATCAGCTTGATACAGAATAAATTCTTACCTTAATATTGTGATGTTTCATTGAGGGTTGCTCAGTAATTGAACAAAACCAGATCTTATTATAAGCAACAGTCATCCTAAGATCCTCCATGTCATATATATAGCCTTATGGTTCTGTGGGTTGCAGTCTGATTGTTCTTTGCTTACTATCTAGAATCCACTTATGAGTGAGTACAGACCATGTTTGTCCTTCTGGGTTTGGGTTACTTCACTCAGGATGATTTTTTCTAGTTCCATCCATTTGCCTGTGAATTTCACGCTGCCATTGTTTTTATCTGCTACATAGTACTCAATTGTGTAAATGTACCACATTTTCTTAATCCATTCTTCAGTTGATGGGCATCTAGGTTGTTTCCAGGTTCTGCCTATTAAGAATAATGCTGCTATGAACATAGTTGAGCATGTATCTTTGTGGTATGTTTGAGCATTTTCTGGGTATATACCCAAGAGTGGTATGGCTGGGTCTTGAGATATTTCGATTCCCAATTTTCTGAGAAATTGCCCTACTGACTTCCACAGTGGTTGTATAAGTTTGCATTCCCACCAACAGTGGAGTAGTGTTCCCATTGCTCCACATCCTCTCCAACATTGACTGTCATTAGTGTTTTTGATCTTAGCTATTTTGACAGGTGTAAGGTGGTATCTCAGAGCCATTTTGATTTGCATTTCTTTGATGATTAAGGATGTTGAGCATTTCATTAAATGTCTTTCAACCATTTGTGATTCTTGTTTTGTGAATTCTCTGTTTAGCTCTTTAGTCCATTTTGTAATTGGATTGTTTGGTATTTGGATTTCTAATTTCTTGAGTTCTTTATATACTGTGGTGATCAATCCTCTGTCAGTTGTGGGGTTGGTGAAGATATTTTCCAATTCTGTAGGCTGTCTGTTTGTCTTATTGATATATCTTTTGCCCTGCAAAACTTCTCAGTTTCACGAGGTCATGTTTATTAATTGTTGTACTTAGTGTCTGTGCTGCTGGTGTTATATTTCAGAGGTGATCTCTGGTGCCCTTGCGTTCAAGAATACTTCCTACTTTCTCTTCTATTAAGTTCAGTGTAACAGGATTTATATTGAGGTCTTTGATCCACTTGGACTTGGGTTTTGTGCATGGTGACAGATATAGATCTATTTGTTGTGGTGGGTATTGTGTTCCCTGAAATATTATGTGTTCCCCGAAATAAACATATCTGGGGGCAGAGAACAGACAGCCACTAGGACAAAGCCAAAAATGGTGGCTAGAAAATGGGTCAGAGCAAGCCATAACAGAATTCAGGCGGTGGTAGCACATGCCTTTAATCCCAGCAATAGGGAGGCAGAGCCAGGTGGATCTCTGTGTGTTCAAGGCCACTTTAGAAACAGCTAAGCATGGTGACCCATGCCTTTAATCCCAGAAACCCAACCTTTAATACCAGGGAGTGGGAGCAAAAAGAGAAAGGTATATAAGGTGTGAGGACAAGGAACTAAGTTAGAAAAGCATGTAGCTAGTTAAGCATTTAGTTAGTTGAGCATTCTGGCTTTGGAGCAGCACAGTTCAGCTGAGAGCCATTGGGATGAGGACTCAGAAGCTTCCAGCCTGAGGAAACAGGATCTCCTAAGGAACTAGCAAGGTGAGATAGCTCTGGCTTGTTCTGTGTCTCTGATCTTCCAGCATTCACCCCAATAACTGGCCTCAGGTTTGTTTTTATCAACAAGTACCTTTAAGATTCCTGGTATAATTTGTAATCTTTTACATATTGACATCCAGTTATGCCAGCACCATTTGTTGAAGATACTTTCTTTTTTTTCCATTGAATGGTTTTGGCTTCTTTGTCAAAAATCTGGTGTTCATATGTGTGTGGATCAATGTCAGTGTCTTCAATTTGATTCCATTTGTCCTAATGTAGGTTTTTATACCAGTACCAGTCTGTTTTCATTACTATAGCTCTATAGTAGAGCTTGAGGTCAGAGATAGTGATGCCTCCAGAGGTTGCTTTTTCATACAGGATTCTTTTAGCTCTCCTGGGTCTTTTGTTTTTCCATATGAAGTTGATATTGTTCTTTATAAGTCTGTGAAGAATTGTGTTGGTATTTTGATGGGGATTGCATTGAATCTGTAGATTGCTTTTGGTAAGATTGCCATTATTACTATGCTAATCCTACCTATCCATGAGCATGGGATAGCCTTCCATTTTCTGTTATCTTCTTCAATTTCTTTCTTTAGAGATTTAAAGTTTTTATCAAAAAGATCCTTCACTTGTTGAGTTAGTGTTATCTCAAGGTATTTTATATTATTTGTGGCTATTGTAAGGGGTGATGTTTCTGTGACTTCTTTCTCAGCCCTTTCATCATTTGTGTATAGGAGGGCTTGTGATTTTTTTTGAGTTGATCTTATATCCTCCCACTTTACTGAAGAAGTTTATCTGCTGTAGGAATTCCATGATAGAATTTTTGGGGTCACTTATGTATACTTAATGTATACATGATATGATATCATGTGCAAATAGTGAAAGTTTAACTTCTTCCTTTCCAATTTTTAAACATTTAATCTCTTTTTGTTGTCTTATTGTTCTAGCTAGAACTTCTAGCACTATACTGAATAAATATGGGGAGAGTGGGCAGCCTTGCCTTGTTCCTGATTTTAGTGGTATCAGTTTGAGTTTCTCTCTGTTTAATTTGATAGTGGCTTCTGGCTTGCGGTAAATAGCCTTTATTGTGTTTAGGAATGTTCCTTGTATTTCTGATCTCTCTAAGACCTTTATCATGAAGCGGTTGGATTTTGTCAAATGCCTTTTTCAGCATGTAATGAGATGATCATGTGGTTAATTTCTTTCAGTTTGCTTATGTGATGTATTACATTGACAGATTTTTGTATGTTGAACCATCCTTGCATCCCTGGGATGAAACCTACTTGGTCATGATGGATAATTTTTTTAGATGTATTCTTGGATTTGGGATGCCAATATTTTGTTGAATATTTTTGCATCAATGTTCATGAGGGAGATAGGTCTGTAATTCTCTTTGTTGCATCTTTGTTTGGTTTGGGTATCAGGGTAATTGTAGCATCATAGAAAGAGTTTGGTAGTGTTTCTTTTGTTTCTATTGTGTGGAACAATTTGAAGAGTATTGGTATTAGTTCTTCTTTGAAAGTCTAGTAGAATTCTGCAGGGAAATCATCTGGTCCTGGCCTTTTTTTGGTTGGGAGACTTTTGATGACTGTTTCTATTTCTTTAGTGGTTATTGGTCTTTTTAAATGGTTTCTCTCATCTTGATTTAACTTTAGTATGTGGTATCTATCCAGAAAATTATCCATTTCTTCCAGATTTTCCAACTTTGTGGAGTATAGGTTTTTGAAGTATGGTCTGATGACTCTCTGGATTTCCTCATTGTCTGTTGTTATGTCTCCCTTTTCATTTCTGATTTTGTTAATTTGGGTGCTCTCTCTTTGCGTTTTGGTTAATTTGTCTAGTGGTTTGTCTATCTTGTTGATTTTTTCTAAGAAACAACTCTTTGTTTCATTCATTCTTTGTATTTTTCTCTTGGTTTCTATTTCGTTGATTTCAGTCCTCAATTTGATTATTTTCTGGTATCTATTTCTCCTGGGTGAGTTTTTTTCTTTGTTCTAGTGCTTTCAGTTGTGCTATTAATTCATTGGTGTGAGATTTCTCTGTCTTCTTTATGTGTGTGTTCAGGGCTATGAATTTTACTCTTAGTACTGTTTTCATAGTGTCCCATAAGTTTGGGTATGTTGTAGTTTCATTTTCATAGAATTCTTGGAAATCTTTAAATTTTTCTTTATTTCTTCCTTGACCCACTGATGTTTCAGGTGAGTATTATTCAGTTTCCATGAGATTGTAGACTTTCTATAATTTTTGTTGTTGTTGAAGTCTAACTTTAAGGCATGGTGGTCCAATAAGATACAGGGGCTTATTCCAATGTTTTTGTATCTGTTGATATTTGTTTTGTGACCAAGCATGTGGTCAATTTTTGAGAAGGTTCCATGGGGTGCTAAGAAGATAGTATATCCTTTTGTTTTAGGATGGAATGTTCTGTAGATATCTATTAAATCCATTTGAGTCATAACATCTGTAAGGTTCTTTATTTCTTGTTGAGTTTCAGTTTGGTAGATCTATCTTTTCGTGAAAGTAGTGTGTTAAAATCCCCACTACTAATGTGTGTGGCTTGATGTGTGTTTTAAGCTTTAGTAGTGTTTCTTTTATGAATGTATTTGTATTTTATGAATGCCTTTGTATTTGGGGCATAAATGTTCAGGATCGAGACTTCATCTTGGTGTAATTTTCCTGTGATAAATATGTAATTTCCATCTTGATCTCTTTTGATTGATTTTAGTTTGAAGTCTATTTTATTAGGTATAAGGATAGCTACACCAGCTTGTTTCTTAGGTCCATTTGCTTGGAAAGCCTTTTCCCAGACCTTTACTCTCAGGAAGTGTCTGTCTTTAAAGTTGAGATGTGTTTCTTGTATATAGCAGAAGGATGGATTCTGTTTTCTTTTCCATTCTGTTAGTCTGTGTCTTTTTATAGGTGAATTGAGACCATTGATATTGATGGATATTAATGACCAGTGATTGTTAGTTCCTGTTATTTTTGTGGTCTTGTTGTCCTTCTTTGGTATTGTTGGTGTGGGATTATCTAATGCCTGAGATTTCATAGGTGTGTTTAGCATCTTTAGGTTGGATTTTCCCTTCTAGTGTTTTCTGTAGGGCTGGGTTTGTGGACAAGTATTGTTTAAATTTGGTTTTATCATGGAATATTTTGTTTATTCCATCTATGTTGATTGAGAGTTTTGCATGGTATAATAGTCTGGGTTGGCATCTGTGGTCTCTTATTGTCTGCTTAACATTTGTCCAGGACCTTCTTGCTTTCATTGTCTCTATTGAGAAGTCTGGTGTTATTCTGATGGGTTTGCCTTTATATGTTACTTGGTCTTTTTCTTTGAGGCTTTTAACATTTTTTCTTTGTTCTGTATGTTTAGTGTTTTGATTATTTGGCGAGGGGACTTTTTGGGGGGGGGGAATCCAGCCTATTTGGTGTTCTGTTAGCTTATTTTATCTTCATAGGTATTTCTTTCTTTAGGTTAGGAAAGATTTCTTCTATGATTTTGTTGAATGTATTTTCTGTGCCTTTGAGTTGGTATTCTTCTCCTTCTATCCCTATTAATTTTAGATTTGGTCTTTTCATGGTATTCCAAATTTCTTGGATGATTTGTGTTACTACGTTTTTGTCGTTAGTGTTTTCTTTGAGTGATACATCTATTTTCTCTATTGTGTCTTCATTGTCCTAGATTCTCTGTTCCATCTCTTGCATTCAGTTGGTTATGCTTGTTTCTGTAGTTCCTGTTCAGTCAGGGTTTCTTTTTCCAGCATTCCCTCAGTTTGTGTTTTCTTTATTGTCTCAATTTCATTTTTCAGATCTTGGATTGTTTCCTTCCTCCATTTAATTACTTTTTCTTGGCCTCTTTTGATTTCTTCCATTTTTTGTTTGTTTTCTCTTCCATTTCTTTAAGGGAATTTTTTGTTCCCTCTCTAAGGGAGTTTTTCACTTCCTCGTTGATGGAGTATTTCCATATCCTCTATAAGTGAATTATTTATTTCCTCTTTAAGGGAATTATTTATTTCCTCATTAAGGGAGTTTTTCATTTCCTCTTTAAGATCCTCTATCATCTTAAAGTCATTTTTAGGGTTGATTTATTCTGTTTATTCTGCCTTGGTATGTTCAGGTCTTGTAGGTGTAGAATCACTAGGTTGTGATATTGTCATATAGGTCTTCATGTTGTTGCCTGTGTTTTTGCACTGGTGTCTACTCATCTATTCCTCTGTTCAGTGCAAGCCGTGTCTGTGTCTGAAGGTTCTAATTGTTAGTCTTGGTTCACTAGGATTTCTTTGTTAAATTGGTGCTGTTGGTTCCTGTTTGTTTGGGATCAGCTTAGTCAAATCAGTATTAGTGGGTTCTGTCTCTGGGAGCAGTTGTTCCTCGTTGGTGTAGGGTATGCTTATGGTTTCAGTGGTTGTTAGGTTAGGATGGTAGGGGTTAGGTTTTTTTGTTTTTGTTTTTGTTTTGTGGGGTGGGGGAGGGGAGTAGGGAAAGTTACCTGTTTGGTCGCTGGGACTCTAATGGGTAGGGCCTAGGAGTTAGAGACCTGATCTGCAGGTCTGGAGATGGGAGCTTACCTGTTCTCAGAAGGTAAAGTGTATACTTACTATTCTGGTGATCTGGTTTGATGGTTGGGTGTTGTCTTCTTTTGTGTTCTCAGGTCACATTTTGTTCTTTCATGAACTCCTCAGCTGTTCTTGTTTCCTCAGACTGCAGCCTATAGGTTTCTGATTCCTCTCCCAGATGGATTTCAGCGGAGTAGGGTGGTCTCAGTAACACCTCCAAGAAGTTGGGTTATGCAGGATCGGCAGCTGGGCCTTGGGTTGGCCTCAGACAGTGTTCAGATCCATTCTGGTCTCCTCCCACGGAGATGGCTCCTTCCCCAGTGGTTGGTATTAAAGGCGTCCTTGTTCCAAGTTCTTGATTAGGAGCTTGTTTTCATTAACTCCTCAGTGGATGGTAGCTCAATTCCTGGTTTTTATTATAATAGTGTCTAGGCTGCCACACTACCCCTGGGCCTGCCTGCCTCTCTGGCCCTGTGGTGCCCTCAACACATTCTTAAAGTACATAGGCTGATTTAATTCTGTAGTTTTTTTTTTCTACTATCCAATGTGTCTCTGAAGCTGTTGTTACTTTCTCATTAGCATTAAAAAAAAACTCAGTGTTAATAGAGCATTATGTAATCTATTTCTGTGTTTTTGTTACCTATGTAGCATATCCTTTAGAGTTTGGTTTGATCTTTCTATGACTGCTTGGCCTGTAGGTTTATGTGGTATACTTGTAATATGTTTTCTATTGTAATATGCAAAAACTGTTTCACTTTACCAGAGACATACACTGGAGCATTGTCAGTTTTAATTTGTGCAGGTATACCCATGATGGCTATAACTTTTTGCAAATTAGTACTTACAGAATCACCTTTTTCAGGACTCAAAGCAGTTACCCATTGAAATCCGGAATAAGTATCAATAGTGTGATGTACCTGTTTCAGTTTTTCTTTTCTTTTCTTTTTTTTTTGTTTTGAGCTGAGGATCAAACCTAGGGCCTTGTGCTTGCTAGGCAAGCGCTCTATCACTGAGCTATATCCCCAACCCCTATTTCAGATTTTAAATTCTCTAAAATAAAACACATCCATCAGCCAGATTTAATTCCTCTGAGTACCCTTTGGGATATATCCTGCTGTTAGCAGAGTCTGATTGTAGAAAGACCAAATAGGACATTTCCTTACTATTTCATTGCCTTGTTGCCAGGTTATGGAAAAATCTCCTTTTTATCCTCTAATATTGACATAATTTTTAAATTAAATGCTGAGGACTTCAGCACATTTTCTATCAATAATTTTTTAATCTTGTCCTTAACTTATGCTAGAGTGCCTGGCAGACATGTCATTGGATGTGAGTTATATGTAAGGGATGCTTCCTATTCCTGATTATACCTTGTAATTGATTAAATAAATAGTGAAGTTAATTCTGACTCATAAGATATCAATTCTGTAGTCTCAATATGTAATAACACACTTTCATCATACTGAGAGTCAGTCACTATATTGAGAGGTTCTGAAAAATCCATTAATATCAACACAATAGCACACAATTTTGATTCTTTTACAGAATTATAAGGAATTTGAACTACTTTACTTAAATTTTCTGATTTGTAACCTGCCTTTCCTTGTTTGTTTGCATCTGTATAAAATGTACTAGCTCCATAGATGGGTGTTTCCCATACTATAGAGGCAAAATCCAATCAGCTATCTTTATAAATTTAATTTTATTACTTTTGGGATATTTAATGTTAACCTCTCTGTAAAAAATATTGCAAGCTCTTTACCAAAGTTCACCTTCTGCCCATAATTTGTCAGTGTGCTCCTTAGTTAAAGGTAAGCACAATTTTGCTGGAACTATTCCTGCTAATTGATGATGTCCCAATTTTCATTTCAAATTCTAGTCAAATATGTTTCCACATAAGTTTTACATTTTTTCTCAGTTTCTTTGGTAGAAATATCCATTCCAATACATCTTTCTCAGAATTCAAAATTCCAGTAGGAGAATGCTTAGAGAGTAAAGTAACTAAAATAAAATCAAGCTTTGGATCTACAAGATCCACATTTTCTTCCTGTACCTTCTTTTCCACCAAGGCCAATTCTCTCTCAGCTTCAGCTGATAATTCTCTTGGACTACTTAAGTCCTTGCCATCTTCTAATGTTTTGAACAAATTACTCATTTCATCATTTTTTACCCCAACAATACTTGAAAGCCATTAAGAGGAAATAATTGATCACTCATAATTTGTACCTATTATGACCTAAATTTTATAGACCTATTTTATAACCTAAATTATTTTATTCTATACTTTTTTCTCTCCTTTTTAAAAATTTATTATATTTGTGTTTTAATTTTACACATCAGCCATGGGATCCCCTGTCTTCCACCCTCCTGCCCCCACCCCCACCTTCCCCCAGCCCCTCCCCTCCATTCCCATCTCCTCCAGGGCCGAGACTCCCCTGGGGATTCATTTAAACCTGGTCTATTCAGTACAGGCATGTCCACTCCCCTCCTTACAGACTGAGCAAAGTGTCCCTGTGTAAGCCCAAGGTTCCCAACAGCCAGCTCATACACTGAGGATAGGTCCAGGCCTCACTGCCTGGGTGCCTCCTAAACAGTTCAAGCTATTAAATTGTCTCACTTATCCAGAGGGCCTGATCCAGCTGGGGGCTCCACAGCCTTTGGCTCATAATTCAAGTGCTTCCATTCATTTGGCTATTTGTCCCTGTGCTTTTCCAATTTTGGTCTCAACAATCCATGCTCTTACAGTCCCTCCTCTTTCTCAACAATTAGAATCCTGAAGCTCCACCTGGGGCCTGGCTGAGGATCTCTGCATCTACTTCCATCAGTTATTGGATGAGAGTCCCAGCATGACTGTTAGGGTGTTTGGCCATCTGATCACCAGTCTAGGTCAGATCAGGCTTTCTCTCAAACATGGCCAGCAATCTACAGAGGGTGTATCATTGTGGATTTCTGGGGACCTCTCCAGCACTTGGCCTATTCCTGTTCTCATGTGGTCATCATTTCATGGTTTGTTATTCCTTGTTCTTCCTTTCTGTTCTTTAAAGCTGTTGGTATCTTTGGAAAATCATCCATTGTTGTTCTGTCTTTTTGTACAATCTGGATGGCTGGTGACTGCTCTTTAGAATAATACTTCTAATATTTCTCTCAGAAAAATGTGATAGTTTATGATTTGTTTCTGTGCTTGGAGGAATGTTAATCTGAGTATTCCATTATTATAATAGATCACTGCCCCCCTAAGTTCATAGCTATATTAGCCACATACAGCTTTCATTTTTCTTTCTGTACATTTGAACCATCTTGTGCTCTGTTTCACTTGATTTAATGTTCCATTCCCTAACAGCTGAACGTTTACCTCCTGCAGAGGCTAATTTGGATGCTAAAATTCTGGTATAGTTATTGTCACATCCATACCTGTGACTACTAATTCTTCCAAGAAAACATCAATTATTGATATTTTTAGTTTTGTTCTATTGATGTAATTATTAAGGCCGCTCCACGTAGTTAAAAGGGAGGTTTATTTTGTGGGGTACTTACAAATGAGGGGGTAGGTTACAGGGTCTGGCAAGGGTATAGTGCAGGCCGGCCGTGTTCTCTGCTCGGTCTACCTCCAGCATCCAGAGTCTGGGAACCAAGAGAGTGACCTCTTCCCAATCCTTGGTCTTCTGCTTCCTCCTCCGCCCTGCCTTGTGGGCGTGACCATTACCGAAGCCTCAATGGGGGTTGGAACTTCCAGGCCAATGCTGGGATGGCTATCCACTACATTGGTCTTTGTTCATTTATAGAATTTTGTCAAAAAATTCACTTTATGGTTTCTTTTATATTTTCCATTCTTTCTGCTGTAGCTGTTCTACTACCACAAGCAGCATGGTTTATTCTAAAAGTCATTTCATTATTAAATTGTACTGAGTAGGGCTTTCTTCTATGATGGCAGAAAGGTCTAAACTCAATATTCTGTGGTGGCCCACATGAAGCCCCTCTGGGAGTTTCCCAAAGGCAGAGGCAAAGGATTGCCTTGTCTGTTTCTTAATTATCTACATTTGTTGGTCTAATGTTTACCCTTATCACACCTTCTGCATATTCCAGAATGGAGAGGAATTCTGTTGCCATTGTTCCTTGAGCGTCGTGTACACTCCATTTTCAAATGTCTTTGGTTACCACAACCAAAACATGTGACATGATTTTTCCTTAGTGCTTTGGAAATTACTTCCCCTATCCTCATCTTATTACGGTCATGAGATTCAATATTATTTGTTTCCCTGATCTAATCAGCCAAAGAAACTCATCTTGCCTTTTATGGACTGATTATTCTTTTGTATTTTTCATTTGCATTCTCAAAAACCAACCATTCAATTATTACCTGTCTAGCTTCTACTTGAGTTTGGTATTATTCTATTTACTGTTGATGACAGCCTTTGTAAGAAATCTGTGAAAAATTCTCTGGTTCCCTGTATAACTTTGTGAATGGTTCATTTGTTCTTACTACTTCCTCAATTCTGTCCCATACATCCATGGCTTCCATGTGGCATAGAATTAAGGTTTGGTTATCATATAAACGTTGTCTTTGTATATCACCATATTCACCTTCTCCAAGCAGCCTATCCTGGGAAATTCTACACCTTTAGTACTACATTGTTGTTCTATTGTTTTACCTCCTTCTTAAACCAGGTTCTCCAGTGTTACCAGATAGATTAAGTTTGGTTGTTTGAAAACAGGCTGTCTCTTTGTAACCATATAAGTAAATCCTGAAATAATTTCACCTTTCAATTCTTCTGCCTGGGTCTGAATTTCTCTATAAGTCATTTTAACAGGTTTTTCTAAAGTCAAAACTGAGTTAGTTTCACCTTTGAATTTTTCTGTCATGGTCTGAAATTCTCCATGATACTTTTTAACAGTATTTTTTTTAAAGTTTCTATCTTGGCACTTAAATTGACCAACCATTTTAATACTATAATAAGGATGATTAAACAAATAATATTTGTAATTGATGTTACACATATCCCATCAACAATAACTATCCTCTCATTTAATTATTTCATTTTCAGGTTGCCTAATGTGTTATCATAAAAAGGCCAATTCCCTTTCATTTTACAAATATTTTCCATTTTCTTTTCATGTGGGAAAATTATCTTTTAACTTAGTTTCTCCATTTAAGATATCTTAGAGATTTTCCAAGTATGTGTAGCACAGTAGAAGTCAATGGGAATTTCAAAGCAGCTACCTAGTTTGGTGGCTGTACAAAATGAGAATCAAGAGAGAAAGAGAGAGAGAGAGAGAGAGAGAGAGAGAGAGAGAGAGAGAGAGAGAGAACCTATTACACACCCTGAGGGAAAAAAAGCTAAAGAATGTCTAGTCACATGCTCCTGCCTGAACCAAACCTGGCCTAATGCAGGGCCTCTGTAACCCCACAAGCTATCCAGCCACTTGCAGCTCTATCCCCTTGCAGCTCTGGCCACATTATTGGGCCATGCTGGGGCCTGAAAAGTCACAGCTAAGTTGATATTTTTTGAATTCCTGCCCCACAGTTGGTCATCAAATGTAGCTGAATTCCTAAACAGTCTTATTAAATACAAAATATGTAGCCAAATATAGTGGTGAAAGCCTTAGAGATCAGGGAAATAGGAAGGGCCACAAGCTAACCTTACCTTACCATATCACATCTTCTAAATTTTGTGCTACTTCCTATCTAGCTGTGCCTTTATGCCTTGCTGTTCTGCCCTCACATTGGCTCTCAGCCCAGCTATGTCGCTTCCTGGTCACTGCCTGTCTGTTCAGACCTCCAAGTCTCTATGGTTGGTACAGGGATTAAAGGCAGGTGTCATCATACCTAGCTCTGTTCCCTAGTATGGCCTTGAAAACAGAGAGACCATACCTGCCAAGTGATCAGTTTAAGGCATGTGCTTGAATTTTGTGTTTACTTAAAATGGCTTGATATTTTCTCTGATCTGCAGGCAAATGGTATTTATTAACATGCAAATAAAGTATTACTACATTTCAGCACAATAAAATATCACCCCATCCAGCTTATTATGCCATTCCACCTTCACAGCACAGGATAGTTGTTTCAGTATTTGGGGCTGTTTAGGAATACCATCCAGTTCAGCATGGCACTTTTATTTATTGCTAAGGATTATCTTTAGATCTTTGTCCATAATAAATATTATACCTTCTTACAGAATATCAACTGAAAACATGTTTCCATTGGCCTTAACTTTTTCCATGGATGAAGTCAATAGGAACCCTGATCTTTTGCCAAATATGTCATTAGTATTTGAATTCTCTAAAGGTGGTTGTAAGACTGTGTCAAAATTATACAGTTTCATGCCTTTATATGAAGAAAATCAATATACTCCTCCTAATTATGATTGTAATGAAGAGATTATGTGTACAATGGTGCTGACAGGACCAAATTGGGAAACATCTGTGATGATTGGGACATTGCTGGATCCCTACAGATCTCAACAGGTAAGATTTTTGTGATGTGTGTTTTCAAGAAATTGTGACTCTGTTTGTACAATACCAAGATGCTAAGAAGAGTGTGTGGAATTATGTGAAACACTGTGGTTCAAGATACTATTCAGAGACTTGATTAAGTTTCCTTTCCTTTTTTGAAGTTGAGTAGAGGGAAAAAATAATATGTAAGAGGTTTTTTATAGAATTCTTTGCTGAAAATGTGTTTAAAAATTCTGAGATGTGCGTATTATCTCATGTTGCTCCCTGTTCTAGATCCTTCAGCTTACCTATGGATCTTTCCACACCATCCTGAGTGATCATGAAAAATTTCCCTATCTATATCAGATGGCCCCCAAGGACACAGCTCTTCCCCTGGCCATGGTCTCTTTGATGCTTCACTTCAACTGGAACTGGATTGGACTGGCCATCTCTGACAGTGATCAGGGTACCCAATTTCTCACATATTTGAGAACAGAGATGGAAAGAAATGCAGTCTGCTTTGCTTTTGTGAGCATAATCCCAGTTAACATGTATTTATACATGACAAGAGCTGAAGTATACTATAACCAAATCATAACATCATCTGCAAATGTAGTTATCATTTATGGTGATACAGACAGTACTCTAGCTGTGAGCTTTAGAATGTGGGAATCCCTCGGTATACAGAGAATATGGTTGACTACCTCACAATGGGTTGTCACTACAAGTAAGAGAGACTCCACAGTTGGCTCATCCCTTGGGGCACTAGCTTTTGCATACCACCATTCTGAGATTTCTGGTTTTAAAACTTTTGTCCAGACATTGAACCCTCTGAAATACACAGATTAATACCTTGCAAGGCTGGGATGGTTGAACTTTAACTGTGAAGTCTCAGCTTCTAAGTGTAAGACACTGAAGAATTGTTCATCCAATGCCTCATTACAGTGGCTAATGGGACAGATTTTTGACATGGCCTTTAGTGAGGACAGTTATGACATATATAATGCTGTGTATACTGAAGCCCATGCTGTTCATGAGATGCTTCTTCAACATGTGGATAATGGGAATCAACACTATGGTAACTGCTTGAAGGTAGTGTTTCTTCTATTAGATGAAATTACGTGTTATTGATACCATTGCCTTTAAGAATCTGTCAGATTCCCCAATTTAATGGATTAGCAAATATTAATCAAATAGAAATATTTCTGAAAATTTTTCCTTGTAAGGACTTTAAGCTATAGTCGGATATATCTCTTAGTGCAAAAGCACTGGAGTGGAGGACACAATTTATCAAGGAATATCAGTGAATATGTTACAGAGCCCCTGACTATCATTTCATCTCATCTAATTTTGGAACCATAACAGTCTTTCCTCAGTTATCCTCTCCATGATGAGAAGATTGGCCCTTGTTCTTCAATTGTCAAGTATATGTTAATCAGTGTATTGAGATGGTTTTCAGAAGTGTTCTCAACTGATTGTACCCTACTCTAGGCTCAAGGACCCTCCTTTGGCACTCTATGAGTAATTACCAAGGAAACAGTGGTGGTGTTATTTATTTCAGAACATACATGTGTCCATGTGTGTAAATGAATGGTTCTCACTTTGTCTGGGAGCATGTTCTTATTTTCTGTGTATCCGTGTTTATCTGGGTTGCTGTGTATATTGTGTTTCTGTCTATCTGCATATCTATCTGTGGGGCTGAGCTTAAATTTGTCTTGTGTCAATGTCTTTGTGTGTGTGTGTTTCTTTTTGTGTATATCTTCCTGTGTGCTTTCCAGACTTGTGTCTACATGTCAGTACTGTGTATTTTGTATATGTGCTTCCTCATATGAATATCTGTGTTTCTGTGTGTCTGTCTGTCAATTTTTCTTTCATTGTGAGAATAAAATTGTATATATATATCAATCTTTTTCCATATAGGGGCTTCAATGTGTGTACGTTTCCCTGTGTGTATTTGTCTATAATTATAATTTTATGTGTGAGTCTCTGTTTTTTTCAGGTTTCTGTTTGGGTTACTATGACTGTCTGTTCATGATTGTATTTTAATGTGTGTGTCTGACATATATATGTGTGTGTATATGGTATGTATGTTTGTCTGTATGGATATGAACCTCTCTGTATGTGTGTGTGTCTCTCTCTCACTCTGTATGTGTGAATTTTTCTTAATAATGTTTTGTGTCTGCATATATGTCTGTGTTTCTGTTTGTTAGTTTCATCTGAAAGAACTTAAATTCTAGGAATTATATGATATTTTTATTTATCCATTTACTTTTATTATATTTGTCCCTCGACACATTCATTTATGTTGCTTTTAAGAAGAATTCAGTGTATGTTTTCTGACATCAAGAAAGGTCACATACACTGTAGGATGCTGCCTCTCTTTCAGCTGCACTCCTTTCTGAGGAAGACTCACTTCATTAAACCTGTTGGAGAAAAAGTGAATATGAACCAGAGAGAGAACCTGCAGGCAGAGTATGACATTTTCCAGATTTGGAATTTCCCAAATGGATTTGGACTTAAAGTGAAGATAGGAGAGTTTAGTCCATATTTTCCAAATGGTCATCAGCTGCATTTATATGATGATGTGATAGAGTGGTCCACAGGAAGTAGACAGGTGGGTCTGACCTAACTGTCATCATTTCTGTCACACAGCAGTATCACTGTCAAGTGGGGCCATTTGTGCTGCCTTTTAACTGGTGAAATGATGTAGACTGCCTCCATTAAGAAGCATTTTCTAGTCTCCTAGTTTATGTTTCTTCTTTTCAATTTTGATGTGACATTTTGTTAATTCTTCAAGGGTCTCCCACATGCACACCATGCATACAGTGATTATTATTATTCCAGAATATGTTTCCTGTTTTTACTACAAATAGAATATAAATAGTTACCACTGTACTATACTATTTCCAGTAAAGTGAGCAATGTGGTCTTGATGCCATTCTGATTACTACACAGTGCTTGGTCTTTTTACTGCTGAACCTTTGACATAGATGCCCGAAGACTGAGGCTAAATGTAAGGAGGAATAAAGTAAACACATGCAAACCATTAATTATTATTATATAATTTTCCTTAAGCCTTTTTACCAACAGGTCTTAAATGGTCAACATCTCTAACTAAATATTAAGATAACATTTTCATGGCCCATTTAAATATCCTATGAATTATAATTTTGTTTTTTCTTTCTTTCTTATTTATTTCTTTTAAATGTGTATGAGTGTCTTGTCTGCATTTCTGTCTGTGCAGCACTGGTATGTGCAGTGCATACAGATGCCAAAACAATGACTTGGGTCTCTGAAATGTAGAGACAACTTAGAGCCTAACAATGGATGCTGAAAGTCAATCTTGAACCCTGTATACATGAGCAGCAATTGTTGTAGACAGCTGAACCAATTCTCCAGCCTTGAGGAATATCCTGTAAAAGATTTACTCAATAGAGGAACATTTCTTGATCCCATTAGTTCTTTTGTAGTTCTCTCAAACAACCAAGAGTATGTCTATTTTCCTTATCTGTGTGGTGAGGAGGTATTGGTAGATAGAGAGACAGATTCATTCTATAAGTTCTTTAACAACCCTAACAATACCAAGACAGACCAATATTCAGTGATATATATGAGTTATAGGAATTCTTAACCACTCTAACATTTCTATGGAAGACTTAAAGAACTCCTACACACTGAAAAGTAAGATAAATATGAGTGGTCAAGGAAGAGAAATACAGCAAGCATTACACACCACATAGAAAAACAAATGTTATATACTGTATCATATATTGCAATAATAAAAATTGACAATAATTAGCATATCAGAGTATGTCTAATTTTCCTCAGATGCCACCCTCTGTGTGCAGTGTTGATTGTAGTCCTGGACTGAAAAAATTCTTGCAGTAGGGAAGTGCAGCCTGCTGTTTTGATTGCATCCTCTGCCCAGAAAATGAAGTTTCTAATGAGAAAAGTGAGTGTTTGCTTCTAAGATAAATCCTTCATACGGATCATCTTCTTGCAATCACACTGGGACAATCAAAGGTTCTAAAAGGCCACTGCACAAATAAACCACATTACTTTCTCAAGTTAGTTTTTAAAGGACTACAATCATTTTCAATGTCACTTTAAGTAACATGTTATGCCATGACATTCAACTTTGATTTATTGAAAATCTATGGTAGGTGGCCTTTTCTCAAAAAACTTTTGATAATGAAACTACAATGTGAGGGAACTCCATGCAAGGTCTTTACTAGTGAGTAATCTACTTTGAAACTACATGTAGATTAGATTCTAATCATGATTCTTGAATAATATTTATTTTTTATATTTACATGTCTGTATGTGTCACTACATAAGTTTATAAGCACCATGTATATGCAGGGAATCTAAGGAGTACAGACTAGAGCTTCTGATCTATTTAACTCTATTATCTGGGATCTGAAACCAAATATAAGTCCTCTATCTCTGTAAGAAAACAAAGAGTGGAAACAAATTCTTGTGAAATTATAAGACACTGTTCAGTATGATACAAAGAAGTTCAAGCAATGTCTAGGAATTCCCCCTTTCAAAGTATCATTGTGACTTGAAATCTAGATAAAAGTGGAGAAATGTTGCCAAATAAAGTAGAAAATATGGAGTAATACAAACAATATTTTCATATACAGCAGAATTAATAATGTCAAAAATAGAAGATACTGTGGTTTTTATGATACCAACTAGCTACAGTTATCCCAATGATGGTGGCCCCCCTCAGTCCATGTTAGTCAAATGATTATTTGTTTAGAGTTTGTTACATAAGAAAAGGAAGATACATTGATTTTACTCTCATGGTGCCTGTCATCCTATATAATGAAAGTCATTAAAAACATTTATAGCCAGTAAAACATTTCAGTAGTTAAATCCCTTTCTACTAAAGCTGATGATGAGTTCATCCTTAGGACCCATGTAATAGAAAGGCATTGCCAACTCTTAGAGGTTGAGTTCTGATCTCTATGCACTTGCACTTACAACTTTCTGCAATTTACTTAAACAAACTGTAATGAAACTGTTTTAAATATGAAACATAAGAATAAAGGGTATTTATACCAATAAATAAAACAAAAGTTAAAAATATTTTTTATTTCTTTAATTATGTGCATATATGTGAAATTGCTGGCTATGTGTACATAATTGCATGTGCATGTGAGAGCCTTCCAAGTCCTCTGAAGTTTGAGTTACAGAAAGTTGTGAGAAACACAACATGGGTCCTTAAACTGAACTCAGTTCTGCTGCAAGTGCTGTATGTTCTCTTCAAAAGTGAGACAACTTTTCATTCCACTAAACAAAGTAATGAGTTACATGTGACTGTAAACACATTGTTCAAGATAAAAAAAAATTGAAACCTAGAAGCACATCATGTCTCTATGCCATTATCCAGTGATTCAGAGCAATTGTACTCAAGTTTCTTAAACTTTCCATGGTGGAGACTGCCACTTATGGATGGGGTATTATTCCTCCAAACAAACCTTCTGAGCTATCACTCTTGCTTGAGTGTCCGTCTTTTATTGTGATCATGGCATTATATCAGTATCTACTTCACACTTGAGTACACAAACATAATCTGAGACTCACATAGACGGAAATCAGTGAAAGAGGAAGAAAGGTAGTTGACTGTTCCCAAAGGTGATAGAATCAAGAAGAAGGGCTTTTTGATGATAAGTATGTACAGAGGTTTCTGCCTTCAGGAGGGGATTACTGCATCTTATGAACAAGACTCAGGGAAAAATCATCCATACTGCCAGATAAGGACACAACTGGGGATATATTTAATGAATTAATTTTTGCATTTATAAACAAAAAATCATATTTATGTAACAGTCTTCTTTCATTCTCACCCTCTTACTTCCCCCATATAAACCCATTCACTCTCACATTAGAGCTGTTGTTACTTTTACATGTACACACACACAAACACACACACACACACACACACACACACACACACACACACACACACATACACACTCACACAGCTTACTCATTATGAAGGAACTTGAGTCAGAATGAGCATGTAAATATGGCTCTAGCAATTCCTGCCCATTTCCCCATTCACTTTGCCTTGCTAAAATCCATGACATTGCAGTGATAGTTTGAACAAAATTGGCCCTATTAGAGGTTGCAGTATATTTGGAGAAGGTATGGTCTTATTGGAGGATTTGTGGCCCTGTGGATGCAGAATTTTAGGTCTCTTATGTGCTTAAACCACACAAAGTGAGGCAGTTTTCTTTGTGTTGCCTATGGATCAAGGATGTAAAATATTCAGCTGCATTTCCAGCACTATGTCTGCATGCATTGCACCATGTCCCACTATGATGATAATGGACTGAGCCTTTGAAGTATAAGCCACTCTATAAAATGTTTTCCTATATAAGAGCTACTGTGGTCATTGTTCTCTTCACAACAATAGAAATTCTGACAAAGGCTATTACCTTCCTACAGCTAGTCACCAGTGTCTATTCCCTTATTTTGCCACTTCCTCCTCCTGAGGCTGACCATCAAGGTCCAGCTGTAAAAGTATTGAAGTGAAGATTCCAAAAGCTCTATTGTGTCTGTCCTAATTAAACTGTCCAATCATAATTAAACACTTTGTTCCAACCTGGGTTTTCCCTTTCATCTTTATAAGCTGCCATTTTCTAAGAGGCCACATCTGTATCCTCTCTATCCAGAGCAGTTCTTTGTCCTCATGGCCAAAAACCTCTTTGCCTCTTTCTTGTTCCTTTTCCCTTCTTCATTCTCTATCTCCTGTTTTTGTCTCCTATTCCCTACCCATTGTTCTCTGGGTAAAATCAATCTACTTTGTATTGAGAACTTGGTCTTGGCATATCATTTGTGAATTCTAAGTGCCCCTACACATTATGTTTAGTATTTTTTCTATGTCATTGAGTTTGGGCTAGTAAATTCAAACTAGAAAACATATCACAGAAAGTGTCCCAATAGAAGAAACTGTTCACAACTATTAAAAGGACAGTATTCATAAAACAGACAAAAACACCAGGAGGCACTACATCCATGGGATTAGAGACTCTAAAGTTACCTCTGTACAAAATAATGGTTAATGAGTTTACCCTCTGTCGATTCCCCAGTTTAAGTCATGTACTGAAAATATCTATGCTTTCTGATAACAAAACAAATGGCATCATCAACACACAGTAAATTCGATAACATACTGATTGTTGAGTTTCATTCCCCATAAATATAATGAATGAGTATTAAGCAATGGAAGCATTTTATCCTGCAGTGTCCCTCAGCTCCATCCTCAGAAACAAATGCAGATAGTGCAATGCTTCCTCCACACAATAAACTGAAATTTCCAGTGAATAAATGGCTAAAGCTGCAATAATCATGCTTTTTTTTCTCCACCATATGTGGAAAAGTGTGTGAGGTGTCCAGAGGGGCAGTATGCCAACAGAGAGCACAACCAGTGCATCCACAAAGCTGAGATATTTCTGAACTACAAAGATCCCTTGGGGATGACTCTTGTCTCAATGGCATTGTGCTTCTCTGCATTCACAGTTCTTGTTCTTGGGGTCTTTGTCAAGCACCATGACACTCCCATTGTGAAGGCCAATAACCAGAATCTTAGATATATTTTGCTCATCTCACTCATGTTTTGTTTCTTGTGCCCCTTGCTCTTCATTGGCCAACCCAACTCAGTGACCTGCATCCTGCAACAAATCACATTTGGGGTTATATTCACTGTGGCTGTTTCCACTGTGTTAGCCAAAACAGTGACTGTGCTGCTGGCCTTCATTGTCACAGCCCCTGGAAGATGGATGAGGTTCTCCATGGTTTCAAGGGCACCCAACTACACCATTGTCATATGTACCCTCATCCAAATTATTCTCTGTGCAATCTGGCTTCGAGTTTCTCCTCCCTTTATTGACACTGATGCACACACACTCTGAGCATGGTCAAATCATCATTGTGTGCAACAAGGGCTCAGTTACTGCATTTTACTGTGTCTTGGGATACCATGGCTTCCTTGCCTTAGGGAGTTACATTGTAGCTTTCTTGGCCAGGAATCTCCCTGACAAATTCAATGAAGCCAAGTTGCTGACCTTCAGCATGCTGTTGTTCTGCAGTGTCTGGGTCACTTTTCTCCCTGTCTACCATAGCACCAAGGGCAAGGTCATGGTGATAGTGGAGGTCTTCTCCATTATGTCCTCAAGTGCAGGTCTGCTGGGATGCATCTTTGTTCCCAAGTGCTACATAATTTTGTTCCAACAAGAGAGAAATTCTCTTCCAAAGTTAAGGGAGAAAACATCTTCCTGAACACTCATTTCATAAATTATTACTGACAACTGTAGTGATGGTACAGAGACACCTGTTGTGATACATCCCAAGATGTATGCATCAGCTAGTGATTCTCATTGTTTTTTTCTAATGATAATGCACATAAAAATCATGTCTAGTACTTTATTATACATTTTGGTCTATAATCTTCCACTCAGACACTTACTGTACAAGACCTGGTTCTTAGATATTATTGCATAAGGGATATGTTCTTTTATTTCTCTAATTCAAAGTAATATTTGAAATAAACTCCAAGTAATGCTTTTAATAACTGAATTACTGTGTCTTTTAATGTATGAGAATCCAGAGAAAGTTTGTAGTAGAGGGAGTGAATTTTTTCAGATCATGAAGCTTATTTAACTCTTGTGGAAGTGACAAGAGAATCCTGTTGTGTCCTGGTAGTTAGAGGATTAAAACTCAGCAGAAAGAAAAATATTTTGTTAAATAGATATAAAGAATATTGTGAAATATGGTCAGATGTCTCAGCATATATAATCATAGATAGCTTTTTCGTAGGAGATGAGTTCACTATCAAATCCATGCATCTTATAATTCATAATTACCTCTATCAATAGTGCCAATGGATGTGTTTTCTGTCTTCCTAGAACACCTACACATAGGTGTGCACATAAAAGCACACTCAAAAAGCACACATACACATAATGAAATTAAATGAAAATTTTAAAGTGAAGTTTTCATAGCACTACAATGGCTGTCTGATTTTCTTTTTTCCCATTCATTGAAATAGATTTTCTTTCACATAATATCCCTATTATGGTTTCTCCCCCAAGCTTCTTCAAGTTCCTCCCCACATCACTTCCTATCTGAATCCACCCCATTTCTATCTATCATTGGAAAAATTCATGTTTCTATGTTATAATAATAAAAATATACTATTATAAAGAAAATCTAACACATTGGAATTGGTCAAAATAGGCAACCATCAGGAAAAGAGCCCAAGATGTGTTTCCACTTTCAGGAATCACAAAAACATTCTTACCTTGACCCACAACATATATGCAAGCAATTATGTAGGTGAAAAATAAGTAGAAATATATATCATGACAAAACTAAAATGTGAGGAAATGAGGGAGCTATGACAAAATACTATGGAACAAAAACTTCCAATAATGAGGTTAACTTTGTTTTCTGTTCCCATCTATTTCTGGTCATGCTGTCCACACTTAAAAGTAGTTTGATTCCTTATTCAGACTCCTTTGAAGGAAAGTAATTTTTCATTAGCTGGTGATTATCAATTGGAGATTGCTTCTGGTTTAGGAATGAGCCTTGTGTTCACTTCTACTTTCAAGTCTGTGACACCAACTGGGAAAACCCAGTATGCACTTTTCCTGTTTCCTCAGATTCTATGATTTCTTTTATTTATCAATCCTGTTTATTTAGAGGGCATTTTTGGTTTCCTCTGTTATGGTATTTGCTCCATCCATGAACTTGGGCTATACATCTCAAAGGATGCTTTGCTTCTTGCCATCACATGTAACCTCTTAAAAAGAAAGGGAGAGGGGGTCACCTTTTTCTTCTCCTTACTGGCTTGATCCATTGGCCAGGGGCATTTGCTCACTTACAGAATAGAAGATGACTTCAGCTGTTTACTCGTGTCTGAATTAGTGAGTGTATATCTAAGTTTAAATCTTAATAAATACATATTACACTTTAAATAGACTCACATGTATTGACCTTAACACTTCTCCATTACATCTGCCTTCTATACTCTTTCTACTTTATGCTTCAATGCTATTTTCTGTGGCTTGTAGGGAGATATGTGAAGAAGGCAACCCTTTTAAACTTAGTTTTCTTCCTCTTCTCATAATGTCTGGCTGTTTATGTCTGTTTGCTATTTATTTGTTCCTGTCTGCTGCAGAATGATGATTCTCTGAAATTGACTGAGCAAGGCATTGATCTTAAATATAACACAATGCAACTACAAGACTTTTTATTCCTCTTTTAAAGAACACTTTCATTTGCTTTTACTATAGGTAGCTGGGCTATCTAGTCTCTGATTCTTGTTTTCTCAAGAAGTTCTGGTTCGATCAAATGTGTAGGGGTGTTTATTAAGTCAAACCAGATATTTGTGGCTGACTCTCACAGATATTGTGCAACCATTTTCCTAGCTATTTTGCAAGCATGATACTATTGTATATCAAAGGATTTTGGATGTGTTCACATATTCAGTTCAGTTGGCAATTGTCAGAGAACATTTCAGTACCAATGACACTAGAATACTGAATGAAATCTCAATTAAGGCACCATTTCAACGTCTGCATGTTCAATCTGTTGTAAAGGTGAAGTTGTGAAGGTCTTATTAATGGGTTCTTGTCATCAGTCTGTGGAGGACAACCTACAATCCTGGCCATAGCTTGGTTTGTTTGGTGACCATGGGATCCCTTTAGGCAACAACTTAGTTAGATGTGATCCAACTTCATTTTGTGATGAAATGGCCAGTTGAGGCTCCATCTCCCTTTTTATTTAGTGAATTCATTTATGTTCTCTTCAGACATGTATATAATTTATGAATCTTCCATTGTATTATGTTTACATAGTATTCATCAAGTGTCCTTTAATTTTAGACATCTCTCCACACATTTCTCACTCCTCCTTCTTCCCAGTCCCCTCCCTATCTGATCTTCAAAGTAGTTTTAATTTGCAGTTCCATGGTGGCTAAAGATATTGAACATTCTTAAGTGTTGCTCAGCTGTGTGTTTCATCTTCTGAGAACTCTTAGTTTTGTAGCTTTTCAATATTGAGCTAATGTTTTTTGTTTAGATTTTGCACTCTAGATATACTAATCCTTTATTTCCAGGGTCCCAAATGTACTTGTTTAGCTGCTGTGTCTTTTCCATTGGTGTTTTAAAAACTTATATCCAAGATAAGTCTGTAATGAAGCTATTGGGGTCCAGCTCCCCAAGAGCCTTCACCCAGAGTTCCAGAAGAGATACTACTGGTGGTGGATCATTCTGAGGGATTCTCCAATAAATCTATGTGCACAAAACTCTTTAGTTCATACACTTTAATCTTCTGAGACAGTTCTCTCTCTACTTCTATTTGCTCTCTTTCTTAGCTCCATTCTTGCCTAATACTCGCTAACTCTGCTGTGAATATCTGCTGTGTTGCTCTGATTGGTTAATAAATAAAGTGCTGACTGGCCAGTAGCCAGACAGAAAGTATAGGAGGGACAAAGAAAGAGGAGAATTCTGGGACAGAAGGGCTGAATCAGGACACACTGCCAGCAGCTGCCATGAAAAGCAAGATATGAAGGCAGAACTACAAAAAGGTACCAAGCCACGTGGCTAAACATAAATAATAACTATGGATTAATTTAAATGTAAGAGGTTGTCAGTAATAAGCTTGAGCTAATGACTTACAGTTCTCAAATAATAGAAGCCTCTGTGTGTTTACTTGGCTCTGAGTGGCTATGGGACTGGCAGGTGAGTGAGATTTGTCCTGACTACTGGCAGGCTGGGACACAGGAAAACTCTAGCTACATACCTCTTTCTGATGTTACCTCTAAGACTATCTTGATCCCCTGATCTTAATTCTGCCCCATCTTGGACTTTTACATCTCACTTTTATCCATCTAGTTCTTGTCCATCTGGCTTGTCCTCAACTTCTATCCAGTACTTCTAGTTTTTTAATCTAGTTCTCCTCCAATCTAATTCTCTTCCAATCTAGTTCTTCCATATCCATTTGTTCCCCTCCATTTCTTGCCCATTTAGTTCTTCCATTCTCTATTTTCTCCTCTGTCTTTGCTCTTAAAATAAAACTGCCTTTTACCCTTTGGCCATTATCCCTCCTAGCTATCTCTGCTACTGTCATTTCTGGCAGGATGGGGCAAGTGTGCTTAGCCACTAGGCAACTTGGCTAGGTAACTTCCACCACAGCTAGATGTACCTGTAAGTAGGAATCCTTCAGTTCTGAGTTAATCGTTAAGGATGGAGCTGAACCTAGAAATATAACTTTGGAAAGGAGAAAGTTAATTTTCATTAGCACATCCACCAGGCCTTCTCAAACAGATAGTCTGGATGCTTAAGTCTGTTCTTAGGGAATCTGTGAAGTATCTCAGATAAGGTGTTTTTACCCATCCAGGCATGGTCCTAATGATGATAATTACAGAAAGGTCTGAGATTAGGATCCTGGCTGTGTTATTGCACAGCAATTTATCTGAATATTCCATTAGTAGAAGGGGAATTGTGCCCAATGAATGAAAGAATTGCTACAATAGCACACGAGAAATTCATGGCAGAAAATAGCTAATAATGAAAGGCCAGTATCACCAAGACTCCTTGAGTCTTGGCTAGACCTCTGAAAGGCCCTTGGCTTCATCCAGGTATTAGATTGTCATAATCAGTTGAAATACTACTTCATATTATTGTGACTTGCAGCAAGCCTGATCCTTCCCGGTACATAAGGAGCAATTCATGTTGTGGCTGATTTTGCATGCTGCTAATTTCCAGATAGTATTCATCAGATTGAAGACTTTTCACAGTAAATATTTAGGGTTACATTTACAAGCAAAACATCATTAACACATAGAGATAATTTGACTCCCATTCCTTTCTACTGACATGCAACTGTAGAAGTATGCAAAGAGTACTGATCTTATTCCAGGGAAATGATTATCTTCCATCCTTTGTTGTGTCAAAGGAAAGGCTCTCAGTTTTTTCCATTGATTTAATTTTTGCCATATATTTGTGATATTTTCCTCTATCCTATTTCATTGTTTTCATTTTACACTGAGTGTATTAGGGATACTGAAGATTTCCAAACCCTGACATTCATCCACACACCTACCTACATATGATTTTTGACAAAGAAGCCAAAACTGTACCATGGAAAAAAGAAAGCATCTTCAACAAATGGTGCTGGCATAACTGGATGTCAACATGCGGAAGACTGCAAATATATCCATATCTGTTGCCATGGACAAAACTCAAGTCCAAGTGGATCAAAGACCTCAACATAAATGGAACTTGATAGAATAGAAAGTAGGAAGTATTCTGGAATGAATTGGCACAGGAGACCACTTTCTAAATATAACACCAGTAGCACAGACACTGAGAGCAGCAATTAATAAATGGGAAATCCTGAAACTGAGAAGCTTTTGTAGAGCAAAGGACATGATCAACAAGACCAAACAACAGCCTACAGAATGGGAAAAGATCTTCACCAACCCCATATCTGACAGAGGGCTGATCTCTGAAATATATAAAGAGCTCAAAAAGCTGGACATCAAAATACTGAACAATCCAATTAAATTAATAGAGAATTATTAACAGAATAATCTCAAATGTCTGAAAGGCATTTAAGGAATTGCTCAACATCCTTAGTCATCAGGGAAATGCAAATCAAAACAACTCTGAGATATCATCTAACACCTGTCAGAATGGCTAAGATAAAAAAAAACACTGGAAACAGCTTATTTTGGAGAGGATGTGGAGCAAGGGGAACACTGCTCCACTATTGGTGGGAATGTAAACTTGTACAGCCACTCTGGAAATCAGTATGGTACTTTCTCAGAAAATTGGGAATAAGACTTTCTCAAGACGCAGCTATACCACTCTTGGGGATATACCCAAGGAATGCTTAATCTTACCACAAGGACACATGCTCAGCTATGATCATATAAGCATTATTTGTAATAGCAAGAACCTGGAAACAACCTAGATGACACTCAACTGAAGAATGGATAAAGAAAATGTGTCACATATACACTATGGAATACTGCACAGCATTAAAAACAATGATATCAAGAAATTTGATATCAATGAAATGGAACTAGAAAATATCATCCTGAGTGAGGTAACCCAGACTCAGAAGGACAAATATAGTATGTACTCAATCAGAAGTGGATACTAAATGGGAGGGAAGGGATGGCAAGACTACAACCCACAACTCCAGAGAGGCTAGCTAAGAGGGAAAGACCCTAGGAGGGACAGATGGATGACTCTGTGAAGAAGTGGATGAGATCTACATGAGTGTACTGGGTGTATGGTGGTGGCAGAGGGTAAGTAGTGGGGGATGAGAATATAGGCAAATGGGAGGGTCAAGCTGGAACAGGGACAGAGTGAGAGGGTAGGGAGGACGATACCATGATAGAGGACATCATGGGAATAGGAAGAGGCAGGGTGCTGGGGAGGCTCCCAGGAATCCACAAGGTTGACCCTACCTTGGTCTGCTGGCAGTGGTCCAGAGGGTGCCTGAACCAGTCTACTTTGGTGACCAGCCTAGCAAATAACCTAGATGTCATCATAGAGCCTTTGTCCAGTGACTAATGGAGGCAGGTACAGAGATCCGTGGCCAGGCATGAGGTTGAGCTCTGGGAATCCAATTGATGAGAGAGAGGAGAGATAATTCAGGTAAGGGATGTTGAGATTATGATGGGAGATGACCGGCCACACTAGTGGAAGCCCATGAACTGTGGACTTGTGGCTGTGGATCCCCCTTAGGCCTGGACTAGGCCCTCTGGATATAGACAATGATTGTTTGGCTTGAATTGTTTAGGAGTCCCCCAGGCAGGGGTATTGGGATCTGTCCCTGGTGCATGGACAGGCTTCTGGAATCTGGTGCCTGTGGTATGACACCTTGCACAGTCTTGGTGCAGTAGGAAGAGGCTTGGACGAGCCTAGGCTCAGTGTGCTGGGCTCTGCTAACTCCCCATGGGAGACCTTGATTTGGGAGATGTGGGAATGCAGGGTGGCCTGGGAAAGAGTGCTGAGGGGTGGGAGGAAGTAGGAGGGGGGTTCTGTGGATAGTACGTTGATTGAGTAGAAAATTTCTTAATAGAGAAAAATGAAAAAAAAAATAAAATAAAATTGTAATGGATTATTAAGAAATATAGATTAATAATTAGTCTTCAATGATAGCCAAATTAAGAGTCATATCAAGTTTTCTAGGGTTACATGGATATAATTCAATTAGGTGAGTAATCCTCAATACTTCAAAGGCCTACATAATACAGTATTTAAAAGTTTTAAAAACTTAGACTTTCTGGTTGGGGATTTAGCTCAGTGGTAGAGTGCTTGCCTAGCAAGCACAAGGCCCAGGCATCCAACTGTCTCTGTCATTCTAGGTTTTTTGAAGTTGCTTACAATGCCTTTCCTGTTTACTTAGGCAATATTATATCCTTCTGCGTTCTTTGATGTAGTTGAAGACTAGAGAGTTATAATTTTAATTTTCCTTGTTTATGATAAAAGATAAGTTAGATATGAAACCTAAGACTCACAAAAAAAGATAAATAGAACATTTTCTTTGAATTTGCCAATTAAAAATAGACTAGATATTGTAACTGTAATTCTTGCTTGATAATTGATAACTGTTTTGTTATATTTAATTTTACTATGCTAAAGTTAAACTTTTCCTTTTTAATTAAACAGAAAAGGGGGAAAGCTCTGGACGTCTTTCTTTATGCTGTGTATGTGCTGCTATGATTGGTTGATAAATAAAATGCCAATTGGCCAGTAGCCAGGTAGGAAGTAGAGGTGGGGTGAAGAAAATTCTGGGAAGAGGAAGGCTGAGTCAGGAGACAAGCCCACCATCTGGGAGCAGCATGTAATGGCACATAGGTAAAGCCATGGAAAATTAACAGAAATGGGCTGAGTTGAAGTGTCAAAGTTTGTCAGTGGAGGGCTGAGCTAATAGCTGAGGTGTTTTGATTAATATAAGCCTAATATTAGCCACTGTGTGTTTACTTGGGTCTGAGCAGCTTTGAACCAGGCAGGACACAGGAAAACTTCAGCTACAGATTCAGAATACAAACAGGAATAAATTCAACAATTTCAAGAAATAGTGCTGATCAACATGAAAGACTTATGTTGAAGAATGGAGACAGATCCATCTTCAACTACCTTCACAAAGTCTAGTACAAATGGATTAAAACCTCTAAATAAATCCAGATACACTAAAACGTACAGAGGAAAAATGTGCGGTGTAGCCTTGAATTCACTGGCACAAGAGATGACTTTTTGCACAGAATGATGATATTGCAGGCACTAAGATCACAAATTCAAGAATTGGACCTTTAGCAATTTCAAAAACTTTTCTGAGTTAAATAACACTGTTATCTAACTAAAACAAAAAAATGTAGATTACAAAAAACGAAAAAGTTTTATCAACTCTACATCTGACAGAAGCTAATATCCAAAAGATGGAAAAGAAGGTTAGAAAAATTCCCTATAAACCAAGTGGCCATGCCTAACCGAAATCAAGGAAGACTACCTGCAGACTTCTCTTCTTCTTTTTTCCAGATCCAACCCCCCAATTCTGGTCATAAGCTTTGCAACAGATCTCCTGTGGCAGCCTTCACAGCCCCACTTTTCCTATTCCTTGTGAATCCCATATCTTATCCTTCTAACATTCTTTTAACCAAGCATTGCTGTATCACAACAGGAACATATTGCTTATCCAAAATCCTCACCTTCAGTAATACCAGCAAAGATTTCCATAAACCATTTTGCTCCCACAGTTTCCTTATATCCAATTGCCCAGACTTAGCCCAAGTTCAGCAACAGAATACTTCTGGAGAGCCCGCTCCCTGACCTGTTGCTCTTATTAACTTGGACCCCAAAGATTTTCACTTATATCTCTCAATCCCAACTTGTTACATTTTATCAGCCATCAACATCATGTGGCACCCCCAGAAAATCCAAGGGCTGTTTCTCCTAGACTACAAGTTGGATGAAAGCAGACCCATAACTCCTATTTCTCCTGATATATAATCATTCAGGTCTTGTTCTGGCAACGTTGTTGAAAATTTGCTTTTGTCTCTATTTTCCTGTTGGACCTTATGCCCAACAAATTGCAAAGTCTTTTCTCCTCCAACTTTCTTTCTTCCAATTATTCTCAGTATTGTGGCCTCGAACACAAGCAGGCTTTTTGTGTAAACATAATAGAGTGAGCATGTCAGAAAAACAACTAGCACACTGCCACCTTTCTTCCCCAAAATCTAGAGCGGGAAGAGAAACCAAGTAAGTAATACTCACCTAAAAAGATAAATTTTAGAAATTGGCACCCATATCTCTAAACCTCCTAGACCAAGACGCCTAGAAGCAAGCATATTTTATATAATCTATAAAGGCAAGTAAGATAAATCTCCATTAGAGTCCAGTTATCCTACTACAATAGGTTCTAAATATTTCAAGATAGATGAAGCCCATGAAAAGTTCCTTAAAACAAACTATTTAAAGTTGGTACAGATCTATAAAGAGGAAATGAATAAACACCACAAAGAAACCCAGGAAAACAAAAAGAGAAACTGGAGGAAGTGAAGAAATCTCATAAACAAATTAAGAAGATACAAATAAAGAGTTGATGGAAAATAATGAAACTGTTAAAGATCAAAAAACAAAAAGAGAAATAATCAAGAAAACATATATGGAGGCAATTTTGAAAATAAAAAGTTTAGGAATTTGAATAGGAACTACAGATGCAAGTTTCTACAAAAGAATGAAGAGATAGAAAAATAGAATCTTAGGCATTGAAGATATGGTAGAAGAAATGGAAACACTGGTCAAATAAAATATTATATCTGAAAAAACTACCAACTAAAACCTTGAGTAAATTTGGGACATTATAGAAAACTAATCTAAATGCAAAAAAGTAGAGAAAAGTTGCAGAAGAATATTTCACACAAAATCAGAATAAATTTTTAACCTACAATAGGAGATAACTCTAAAGTACAAGAAGAATACAGAAAACCAATATTTGAACCAGAAGACAAACTTTAATAAGCACATAATAATCAAAAAAAAACAAACATACAAAACAAAGAAAGCATATTAAAAGCAAAAAGGGAAAGTATCAAATAACGTATAAAAACAGCACTGACATGCAAAGGGAAACTCTAAAAGTCAGAAAAGCCTAGACTGATGTGCTGTAGACTCTAATAGACCAGAGATTACAAGTAAGGCTACTAGAGATACCAAAGGATTCAATTATTATGGGTGGATAAAATAAGATATTCCATTATAATTCAAAATATAAATAATATGTATCTACAAATACAGGCATAAGGAATTTGCTAAAATAAAACCGTCAACCAAAAGATTTAATTACGTCCATGAAAACAAAAATTATAAATAATCTCAGACCAGAAATAAAACAAGAGAAACACACACACACACACTCTCTCTGTCTTTCTGTCTCTCTGTCTCTCTGTCTCTCTGTCTCTCTCTCTCTCTCTCACACACACACACACACACACACACACACACACACACACACTCAGCACCAACAAAATATCAGGAATCAACAACTATTGGTGATTGATATCTCTCACTATTTATTTGGATTAAGTTATTTCAAGTAAATGCACCTAAGAAGCAAGGTTGTGTAGACATTCAATATCTGACAAAAAAGATTTCAAACCAAAACTAGTCAAAAGTATTGGGAAGGCCACTGCAGAAATACTCAATAAAATACTTATAAACCTAATCCAATATCTCATCAAAATGATCATCCCAGAGATGCAGAAATGGTTCAATAGATGGAAACCCACTTAGGTATCAACCACATAAATAAAATGAACAAAAGAAAGAACACATGGCCATGTCATTAGATGACAAAACCCAACACCACTTCATCATAAAAGTCTTAAACAGAATAGGTATGTAAGGGACCTGCCTCAACATGATAAATGCAGTTTACAACAAGTACATGGCCAACTCAAAAATTAGTAATGCTGACTTCTTTATAGCCGGTATTTTTTACTTCCCATTTTAAAATTATGTAATACACTGTGAGTATTTAAATACATTCAAATGTTTAAGCTCTAATAATGGAAAACCATTGTTAACATTAACAAATATGATTCCTCTTAGGCTTATGCAAATTCAGATGAAAGTCTCACAGGTTTTATATATACATAGTGGAGTTGACTCCAATCTGAAATAAGTAGATGACGTCATTAGCAGGAATTGAGGATGGAGAAGGATGTCGTGTTAACTAAAGAGACAGACTCTGGAAATTCAGATTTTCCACAGATTCTAGATGTCACAGTGTGCATCTCTATTTGGGTGTGCATATATATACATATGTTTCTATGAAGAAAGTAGGAGAGTAATTATTTGAGAACAAAAGGCCTGAAGAAATTGGTACTGGTATACTATATGAAGTAAGAATGAAGAAAATATCACACGTCTCATAAATTAAACAAGCACTTTTATATCATAAAGTTAAAAAAAAAGTGTTCTAACTAAGAAATGAAATCAGTATTTACATGAGCAATAGATGTGGGTGACAGAGGGACAAATACCAAGAAATGACATGCTATACATGTGTTAATGGCCATAATAAAACCATTTATGACATATGTTAATTAAAAATCATTATTACACCAAAACAAAAATTGAATATAATCCTGATCTGGACTACTAGAATTTTAATTTGCATTCTATAAGAAACGTGAATTTGTTCTGTCTTCATATGAAAGAATCTTCCTTTCACATTCCTCCATATCCACATCTCCAGGATAGCTCATCCCAGGACCAGAGGTCATGTACATTTTAAATATTTCTATTTAAATGTACAATGAGATCTAGAAGAGGATAGTAGTCCCATTTGCCTCATCTCAAAAACTAAATAAGACATATCAACATACATGGCAAAGACTTGTTTCATAAATTCCTACTTTCTCTGCAGTCCACGTCCACTGACAGACTCATCATTCCATACTCATCAGAACACTCTCACATGGGCAGTTCATGTCCTAGAATGAAAACTATGTAGATGACTAGGAAAACGGTATAAGGAGGTCACATCCCAGTTTCTATTTGTTCATAAGATACTCAAAATAGTCTTCTTTACTGCCACTACTAGATTGTGAAGTGAAGTGAGCAAAACCAGTGTAGGCAATCAAAGATAAAGAAAAGAAATCGACCATTGCAAGGTATTGAGCTGTGAGAATTGAGGATCATGGAGGAATATAATATTTTAGAAATCAAATATTCAGCTTGTGTTTTCATTAATAATGCTTGATTGGGACAAGGAGAAATGATATGTCTTATATAGTATATGAAATGAGGAATAGTGGTCTGGTATTCTCTCTGGATCTTGTGGAATATATAAAAACCAACATTTAAGTGAAAAATGAACTATGATTCTTTGAAGAGCTGGATAGTTTTAGAACAGCAGAATTCAGGAAATTTCTGAATGTGGCCTGATTACTACTTCTCCAGAGAGTGAAAACACAGGATTTGGTAAATATTCTCTACCTGTCATTGTTGTAGCACAGACCCCACTGTACAAGTTGTGTGGAGATCAATTGCTCCAAATATGAAGCTGCTTTACCCTGACAAGAACTATGCAATACAATGCCCAGTGTGTAATCAAGAATTCTGACGTTCTGAGTCTCCCTGAACCAATAATGCATGTCTCACTGTGGATCATCTATAAAATTCCCTCACAACCCATTTAAGGCATTAACATTAATGGATTGATGCAGTCATGGTTCAAAATTTTCCCAAGATTGTATCCTGCCAGGGGCATTAATTTCCACAAAGTTGAGTGATGTCATGAAACTATGTGAACTCTCCATATATATATATATATATATAAACCAAATTTAATCATGTGGACTGAAGATATCAGGTGAAGCAAAGAGAATATCAGAGATTACTCAAGGGGTGAGGAAACACTAGCAAAAACAAAAAGAATCATGAATACACAAGTATATCTTCTTAGTCCACAGAAATGTAAGCAGATGGGGATACATTTCTGCCCTTTTGATGTGCTTATCTGCATGCCATTTCACAATTGATACTGCCCAGACATATAACTGGCAAATATGTTCACTTTGAGTTTCCTCTTCTTGCTTGTGAGCATTCTACTTCTTGTATCCAGTTTCTCCTGGAGAAGAAAGCAGAATGATACAAGGTTGGGGACTTGGTGAAAAGTTGTGTCTTCTCCCTTGCAGCAGTGAAGTAGCCAGTGGGAAGAGAGTATTTCAACAATTTTTTGAATATACATAAGGTCCTTTGTATGTTCTATGAAACATTATCATGAATATTTTGTGAGTGCTAGAGGAGGAGGATCAGAGCAAGGATTTGAATCTTCTCCTCTCCATCTATAAACAACCCAAACTTCTTTTAGAGACTCATTGCTATATTTCTAATTTTATTTTGTCCAGAGTGTTTTCTGTTTTTCTGCCAGTTACAACTCCAATTTACAAGACTGGAAGCTTAGTTAAGAAAAGATGCTCTACCTTGTTCTATCACATATATCCATCCTCTTCAAAGTTTCCATAGCATGTGATGACTAATCAAATGGACCACAATTCTATATCAATTAATATCATCTTAAGTAGGTACAAGTCAATAGCCATAGAGTAGAATCAACTGATGGTCCTGCCATTACTGTTTAGATCCTAATGCATGTGTTAGGGCAACTAATATTTGTGGCACATTTAGCTGCAGAGAAATATATATATTTCAGATGCTCTGAATGTGGTTACGTTATGTCTTCTGAAGCCTCATTGAGAACAGAAGTAGGAGATATGTTCTTCGTGAACATCATGTTTTCCTATTTCTCCATGCTTTACTTGCATACATGAACAACCTCTGGCCTTTAATTTTAAAGTCCATTTCCCCACTCTCTTTAGTAAAGGGGGAATTTCTATTGTGTAAATGGTATGTTTGCATTCTTTGAAAAGTGAGGCTGTCACTTCCCTTGTAACTTGCCTGAGTGACAGCTGTGGCAGGTGATAGTTGACAACACTTGAGAACAGGCTAGAGAAGTTACCTACTTCCTCATCTTTGTCTTTGTTTAAGAAAGAATTTCTCTTCTCTCTTTGTATTTAAATTGTTTTTTCTCTGACACTTACATCCTAATTACCCCTTATGCTTTCTTTATAAATTTTGCTTATTATATATTCATATTTTGTGTAATGGGGCATAATACACATTTCATTTTGTAGATTGTTGATGACAGTTATCAAACACAACTTCAGTTCACTGGGCCAGTATAACGGCTCAGGTACTTGATGTTTCTGAATGTTTAGTGTGCAGGAGTTAGTGTTTGACCTTCATAACTTCTAGTCTCAAATTCCTGTTGTGGGATCCTGAAATTTTCAATGATGTTTTTCTGTGTTGTAATAAAGAATATACTAAAATTATTTTTGTTTTAAAAATGATTAGGTAAAATTCCTATATTTACACATAAAAAACACAATAGCGATACAATTTCTAAGTGTGAATGAGATTGTATTTAACTCTGAATGAATCATTCAGAATGAAGGAGTATGCTTGATGTTTATTGGTCAGATGATATAAAATGACTATAAAGAAACCCCATAAAAAGAAACACGCATTGATATTGTCCACTCACAACTGACTTGTAGCTCATTTTTATTACAAAACTACCCTCATAAACATTTTTCATAATTTCACACTTTATAGTCTTCTATTTTACAAAGATTTAATACTAGCATATATAAATATCAGTAGGATATGCATACTGTGTTAGTGTAAGTGGAAAGATAGTCATGAGATGTTTTCTAGAAAAAACATTATGTTGATCAGATATACCAAGTATGAATATATGACTTGCCTGTGAAAACATAAAATAGGTGAACAACAATGGGGAAGTAGTAAATGCCCTTAATCTCTGCACTCAGGACCTGGAGCATTTATATCCCTGTGCATTTGAGGCCAGTCTGCTCCAGAGCAAAGTATCACTCAAAAGCATATCATTCATTCCCCACTATGGCCTATGTAAGCATTAATCATATCCATACATACAGGTAAATAGTGACATATATCTTTACCAAAAACATCTCTGCTATTTAAATTTATTTAAAAATAAAAGAAAGATTTTACACCTGCATTAGATAAACCAGAAAAAGAAACCAACAAGACAAAAAGGATATGAGGTTATATGTTAACTAGATTACCTACTGACTATAAAAAAATATAAGCAGAAGAGCCAAATGTTGTGAAAAATTTGTGTGCTCACAAGACATTATTTGACTGCCTTAGCCAATTTAGTGAATATCATAAGAAAATACCATAGTCTCATTGATTCACACATCACATGTATTTTTCACATTGCTTGATAATTCCAAAATGAAGACATGATTAGGATTGCTGTTTGGCTAAAGTCTGTGCCATTGTCTTTATCCACTAACTAAGCACTCCCAAAGCAGAAATGGACACTACTCTTTGTGGAAGATGCAAATGGCTCATGTTTTAAATGAGAGATGCACTCTCATGAAATTTAAAAGCTTTTGTAAGCTTTCAGGTTCTTATGTCATCCCAAGCTCACAGCACAGGACATTTGTTTCAGTATTTGGTGGTGGTTGGGCGTACCATACAGTTCAGGATAGTCTTTCTATTGACTACAAATATTATCTGTAGATCTCTGTCCATAATGTAAACCATACCCTTTTACAGAATACCAACTGAAAACAAACACTTTCTATTGGCCTTAGCTTTTTCCTTGGAAGAATTCAATGGAACCCTGATCTTTTGCTAAATATGTCATTAGTATTAAAATTCTGTGAGGGTGGTTGTAAGACTGTGTAAAAAATATACAGTACCAAGCCTTTATCTGAAGAAAATAAACATATTCTCCCTAATTATAATTGTAATGATGGGAATACATGTTTAATGGTGCTGACAGTACCAAACTGGGAAACATCTGCAAAGGTTGGGACATGTGTGGACCCTTATTGATCTCATCAGGTGAGACTTTTGTGATATGGGTTTGCAAGAAATCATGACTCTTTTGGTACCACTCCCAAATGCTTTGAGAAGTGGGAGGGGGTTGCTAGCCTCACACTTATTTCAAACAATGTGGTTCAAGGGTACTTTTCAGAGACTTGATGGGGCTAAATTTCCTTTTTTGTTGTTGAAATGAGGAAAGAAATAACTAGTTAGAGCTTTTCATAGAATGCTTTCCTGAATGTGTGTTTATAATTTCTTAGGAGTGCCTGCAATCATATGGTGCTCCCCTGTGTCCTAGGTCCTCCAACTTACCTATGGAACTTTACCTCTTATCCTGAGTGATCATTAAACATTTTCCTATCTCTGTCAGATGGCCCCCAAGGACACAGCTCTACCCCTGACCATTGTCTTTTGATGCTTCACTTCAACTGGA
The DNA here is from genome assembly GCA_949786405.1 of Onychomys arenicola. NCBI lineage: Eukaryota > Metazoa > Chordata > Mammalia > Rodentia > Cricetidae > Onychomys > Onychomys arenicola. The sequence continues at coordinate 15,992,947 of OX460347.1, forward strand.
ACTGGGTAGGACTGGCCATCTTAGACAATGATCAGGGTACTCAATTTCTATCCAGTGACCAAGAGAAGCAGATGCAAAGGCCCACGGACAGGCTCCAGGTGTAGCTCCATGAGTCCAGTTGGTGAGAAAGAGGAGGGATTTTATGAGTGAGAGTTGTTGAGACCAAGATTGGAAAAAGTACAGGGACAAATACTAATGGAAACACATGAACTATGAACCGATAGCTGAGGAGCCCCCTAAAAGTTCAAGCCCTCTGGATAAGTGAGGCAATTGAATAGCTTGGTGCATGAGCTGTCTGTTTGGAACCTTGGGCTTATGCGGGGACACTTTGCTCAGCCTGGAAGGAGGGGATTGGACCTACCTAGACAGAATCTACCAGATTGAGCTGAAACCCAGCGGAGTCTTTGCCCTGGAATGGGGGTGGGAGGGGGCTGATATTAAAATTAAATTAAATTATAAAATAAGAAAACCAAAGGGAAAAACGTTATAAATAAATAAATACTAAAAAATAAAAATAATAAATAAAAAATAAAAAAATTTTCTATGACAATTCTATTGAAATATTATACTACATGAAGAGAAACTCAAAAAATTTGCATGAAAATTTTCAGTGAGGCCATTTCTGGGATTGCCATTTCATAATTGGTTACTTTCAGTTGGCACAATGGAGACCCTGGCAACAAAAGTAGCTACCACAGTTAATTCATCTTTCATTTTATTGGACATGACAAATTTAAATCAATAGTTATATACATTTCAATTGGCTTTGAAAGTTATAAATTTACAAACTCAAGTTCCATTTGCTCTTGAGATACCAATTTGCAGTAATGCTCCTTAAGGAAGGCAAGGCTCAGTTGCTTTTAGCCTACTGGCTATGGGTGGCTTAATACTTCTGTTGGTCTTTACTGTGTCAAACACACAGATTGAAATCCCAGCACCACTTAGAGATCTTTGATAACAGTCAACTCTGCAGCTCTCACACAATTGAGCCTGTATGATAATGAGTATTCAGAGATGGGTAATGTCTTGGGGCACTCACTAACCTAAGACAGAATGCCTGTGTGGCTTGGACAAGTGTCTCCATGATGGGTAAGGTGAACTGCTGACATCCCATGCAACCTAAGTCAGAAGCTCATTCTTTAGTAATAGGAGGAGACCTGTAGGGCCCTGGCTCCCATTTTGTGTAACTGTTGCATTGCTTACTGACCTTGATCATGATATCTTCCATATGCTAATTCCCTGTGAGATTCCACCCTCCTGAATGCTTAAGGGAAGCTCCTTTTCTGTGTATCCAGCATATTGGGCATTAACAGCTTAGATGCAAGATTGTAAAACATCAGAATCAGGGTTGGGGATTTAGGTCAGTGGTAGAGCACTGGCCTAGCAAGCACAAGGCTCGGGGTTTGATCCTCAGCTCAAAAAAAAAAAAAAGAAAAATCAGAAGCAAACTTCTGCCCTCTGGGGTTCTCCCATTGTGCTGTAAGCCTGTATTTAAGACCTCCTCCCTCCTTCAATAAATCGTATTCAGCATTCAAAAAAAAGGGAGAAGAAGAAGAAGAAGAAGAAGAAGAAGAAGAAGAAGAAGAAGAAGAAGAAGAAGAAGAAGAAGAAGAAGAGGGGATCAAGATCATGATGGGGAAACCCACAGAGACAGCTGACCAGTACTAGTTGGAGATCATCGACTCTGGACTGACAGCCAAGGAACCTGCATGGGAACGAACTAGACCTGCTGAATGTGGGTGAAAGTTGTGTGGCTCAATCTGTTCGTAGGGTCCCTGGCAGCAGAACCAGGACTTACCCCAGGTGCATGAATTGGCTTTTTTGGTGCCCATTCCCTGTGGTGGGATACCTTGCTCAGCCTTGATACAATGGGGAGGGGCTAGGCTCTCCTTCAACTTGGTATGCCAGACTTTGTTTACTACCAAGGGAGGCCTTACCTACTCTCAGGAGTGGATGGGGGTAGAGTGGGAGGGAGGTAAGGAGGCAGGAGAAAGGGAGGGAGGGGGAACTGGGGTTGGTTGGTATGTAAAATGAAAAAATATTTTAATAAATAAATATATTTAATTTTTTTCTATGGCAAATCTATTGCAACATTGTACTACATGAAGAGAAACTCAAAAAAATTGCTTTAAAAATTTCAGTGAGGCCAGTCATATGTGGTGGTGCACATTTTAAATCAAAACTCTTGAAAGAAGACCAGGCAAAACCTCAGTTTATGGCCAGTCTGGCATACATAGTAAGTCCAAAGGAGCTAGGGTTGTGTATAGAGTCCCTCCCTCAAAAGAAATGAGCTGAAATTGGTCAGGCATGATTCTTTTTAGTTCCATCCATTTGCCTTCAAATTTCATGATGTCATTTTTTTCTGCTGAGTAATACTCAAATGTGTAAATGTACCACATTTTCTTTAGCCATTCTTTGCATGAGGGCCATCATCCAGAGTGAGTTAACAAAGACCAAGATACAGCAACATGGTATGTGCTCACTCATAAACTGGACATAAGATGGAAAGCAAATGATAACTTCATAGCTACAGAGAAGCTAAATGACAAGGAAAACCTTAAGAGGGACACATGGATCACCCTAGGAAGGGGAAATTGATGAGATCTATTAGGTAAACCAGTCATAGGGCATAGAGGAGAGAGGATGAGGGATGGAGATATGAGGGTTTGGGATGGTCTAGTTTGGGGTGGGATGGAGAGGGAGAGCAATAAAAAAGACATCTTGATAGAATGGGACATTATGGCATTACTGGGTTAGGAAGAAACCTGGTGCCAGAGAAACTCCCAGGATTCCCCAAGAATGATCCCAGCTAAGACTTGTAGAGTGGATGCCTGAACTGGCCTTCTTTGTAATCAGATTGTTGACTACCCTAATTTTGTCATAGAACCTTCATCCAACAACTATAGAAGCAGATGCAGAAATACATTGCCAAGCACTGGGCCTAGCTGTGTGAGTCCAGTTGAATGGAGGAGGGGAGATTATATGAGCAAGTGGGGTCAAGATAATGACAAGGCAACCCGCAGAGAAAACTGACCCAAGTAATAGGAGCTCAGGGTCTCTAGACATATAGGCAGGTGGCCTCTATGATGCCTACCTAAGCCCCTTGCATGTGGGTGATAATTATGTAGCTGAGTCTGTTTGTAGCCCCTAGCAGTGGGAGCAAGATCTGTCACTGGTTCATGAGCTGCATTGTTGACTCCTATAGGAGGTCTTACCCTTTATGAGGAGAGGATGGTGTGATAGAAAGGAGGTGTGGAGAGGGAACAGGATGAATGGAGGGAGAGGCAATTGTGGTTGGAAAGTAAAACAAATATTCATAAAAATTGGACAAGGATATAATTTTCTCCACTCTTCTTGAAAATCGTCTTTAATATTGGCAAGTACAAAAAATGGTAAACATGAAATACAGAAATAAGGGAATAAATGTGCCCACTGGTAGCACACACCTTTAACCCCAACATTCAGGAGGCAGGAGAGGAAGATATCTGTATGATCTAAGTTAACCTATTCTATATATGTTGTTGAGGTATACCAGCAATACATTGTGAGATCCTGTTTCAAGAAAACCACAACAAAAGGGAATATTTGTAGGTAATCATATTAGGTAGAAAGTGAAAGAGGCCATGCATAGGACACACTGTGATTTTGACACAGAACTCAGCACTGAACAAATGATGCAAAGTGAATATGCATCAATCAGCAGCTGTCTAAACCAGTATGTAGATTACTATCAGCAGATTTTGATTATATAAAGTTTTTGTAATTTAAACTTTAAGAAATCCTTTAGTTAACTTTAAACTATCTAACTTTTATTCCAGTTCCTCAAATATTTGCAGCCTTTGTAGGGCACTTTGACCTCAGGAAACATTCCACCTTCAAGCTCAATATACACCAATCCAGCATTTCCTCAACGCAAAATCACCAGGCTCTGCCTGTTTAGCTGTTTTTCTCTTTTCATTTTGTTTGTCATGCTTTGCAGTGGTATTTATTGGAGTTCTTTTTCCTGTCAGAGATTTGAAGAGGTATTTCCCATGCTTCACATATTCATTCATCCTAGCTTGCTGCACTGTGGCTAAACACTGTGATTAAACACTGACCATAAGCAAACTGAGGGGAAGGGTTGATTAGGCTCATGAGTTACAGTAAAGGGAAGACAAGGTAGAAATGTGGAGACTGCAACTAAACTCTGAAGGAACACTGCTTACTGGCTTGTTGTGTCTGGCCTCTCAACTAGCCCTGCTAAGAGACAGCACTGCCCACAGTGGACTGGGCACTCCTACATAAATTACCCATTAATAAAAGGCATAAATAATATGAAAGCAGATATTTCATTGGGGAGAAAGCTTTTAGTTAGGTTTCCTTCTAACATTTCAATGGTCTTTCTGTCAAGGTGATGAAAATTAACTAGAAAAATTGGTTTGCACTCTGGTATTTGCCCACAGCAAACAACCCATTCTCATTCCTAAATTTCTAAGATTGGCAAGCTACTCAACTTACATCAGATTGTTTTCATACATTTGCTTGTTGGGCATTACAAAACATACTAAATTTAAAGTGGTCACTTATTTGCTGTATATAAAAAACATTTATCAATATTTCAACATGCTAGCATTATTTTGTTATGGAAGAAGTAGGTTAAACTCCTGATATCAGCATATGTGTAATTTTCATCAGATGCCACCCTCTGTGTGCAGTGCTGATTGTGGTCCTGGATTCAGAAAATTCTTGAAGGAAGGAATTGAAGCCTGCTGTTTTGATTGCATCCCCTGCCCAGAAAATGAAGTTTCTAATGAGACAATTGAGTGATTTCTGCTGACATAAATCCTTCACATAGATCATCCTCTCTCAAACACACTGGGATAATCAAAGGTTCTAAAAAACCACTGCACAAATAAACCACATCACTTTCAAAAGATAGTTTTTATAGGACTATGATCATTAACAATGTCACTTTAAGTAGCATGTTATGCTATGACATACATCTTTGACTCATTGAAAATCACTGTAGATGACCTTTGCTCAAAGAAATAGTTTTGATAATAAAACTATAATGTGAGGGAATTCTACACAATGTCTTTACTAGTGACTAATTTTTTCTGGAACTACATGTGGATTAGATTCTAGTCATGAATCTTTAATATTTATTTTTCTATTTTCACATCTGCATGTGTATTTATATAAGTTTATAGGTCCCACGTACATGCAGGAAATCAATAGATAACAGACTAGGGTATAAGATACATTGAGCTCTTTTATGTGGCTACTAGAAACCAAAACTAAATACACTGCAAGATTAGAGGAGAGTGGAAATAATTACTTGTAAAATTATAAGAAAATTATCATTATGATAAAGATGATTTCAAGCAATATCCAGAGAGCTCTTTTTTCAAAGGTTCAATATGATTTGAAATCTAGGAAATTGTGGATAAGTGTTGGTACATAATATAGAAAATATTGAGTCCTATAGTCAATTTGTTTATATACAGCACACAGTTAATAATGTCCAAAAGTAGAAGGTTAAAATGGTTTTGTATAAAAGCAACTAGCTACAGTTATCCAAATGGTGTTGTCACCTACACAGCCCATGTTAGTCATATGATTATTTGTTTAGAGTTGATTACATAAAATGGCAGATACATAGATTTTCTCTCATTTTGCCTGTCATCCTATATAATAAAAATTCTAAAAGGATATCCATGGCCAGTAATATGATTCAGAAGTTAAATCCCTTTCTACTAAAGCTGATGATGAGTTCTTCCCTAGGACCCAGATAGTAGGAAGAGGTTTCCAACCCCTAGAGGTTGTGTTCTGATCTCTGTGCACTCCCAAATACAACATACTCCAATTCAATTACACAAAATGTAATGAATTGTTTTAAATATAAAAACATATAGGAGTAAGGTGTATTTACAACACTAAATAAAACAACAATTAAACAAAATTATTTGTATTATTTCTTTAATTATGAATATGTATGTGAGATGGGTGATTATGTGTACAAAATTGCAGGTGCATGTGAGAGGCATCAAAGGCCCCTGTAGTAAGAGTTACATCCAGTTGTGAGACACACAAGATAGGTTCTTGAAACTGAATACAATTCTGCAAGAGCAGTACATTCTTCTCACAATGGAGACAACTTTCCATTCCAATAACCAAATTAACCTATTACATGGGTCCGTAACTGCTTTCTTCTATATTAAATACACTTAAAGCATACAAGCACATCATCACTCTATTCAATTATCAAATTATTCAGAGCAAGTGTAGTCTCACTTCTTAAACTTTCCATGGAGATTACAACATATGGATGGGGTACTAGTCCTCAAAACAAAACTTCTGTGCTGTCACTCTTGCTTCAGTGTTGTTTGTTTATTGTGCTCATGTTGTTATATCAGTATCTACTTTACATGAGCACACTCAAATAGTCTGGGTATCACATAGACAGAAATTAGTGAAAGAGGAAAGTGGTTGTCTATTCACAAAGGTAATGAAATCAAGAGATAAGGCTTTTAAATAAGTATGTACAGAGTATTCTTCCTTCAGGAGAGGGTTACTGCTTCTTATGAACAGGACTCAGGGTTAAAGCATTCCTAATGCCAGATGAGGACACAACTGAGGACATATTTATTTGATTTATTTAATTTTTGCATTTTAAAACATAAAATTATATTTATGTAACATTATTCTCTCATTCTCACACTCCTATTTTTCTCATATAAACCCTTCACTCTCATATTTGAGCTCTGTTGTTATTTTTACATGCACACACACACATGTTACTGATCCTGAAGGGACTCTAGTGAGGATGATTATGGCAAATATGGCTCTAGCAAGTCCTGCCCCATTCCTCCATTCCATTTGCCTTGCTAAAATCCATTAGATTCCACTGATGGATTGAACGAAATTGGCCCCATCACAGGGTGTGGTCTTGTTGGAGAAGATGTAGTATTATTGGAAGAAGTACTTCACTGTGGATACAGACTTCAAGGCCCATTAAATGCTTAAGGATACACAAAGAGACAGTTCAGCTTCTTCTCTGGCACCGTGTCTGCCTGCATACCAACATGGCCCACCATGATAAAAATGGACTGAGCCACAGAACTATAAGCCACACATTCAAATGTTTTGTTTCATAAGCACTACTGTGGTCGTGGTGCTATTTATAGCAATAGAAACCCTAACTGAGGCTACATCCCTAAGGTCTATTCCCTTATTTGATCATTTCCTCCTCCTGAGGCTATCAAGGTCCAGCTACCAAAGTATTTAAGTTCAACTAGCAAAAACTCCCTTGTGGGTCTCCTAAATAACCTGTCCAATCAAATTTAAACACTTCATCTTAACATGGGGTTCCCATTTTTCCTCATTAAACTGCCATTTTCCTAAAGGCCACATCTCTGTCCTCTCTATTCAGAGGCAGTACTTTTCCTCTCTGTCCAAAAAAACAAACAAACAAACAAACAAAAAAACCCTTCCATATCTCTCTTGTTGCTTTTCCCTTCTTCATTCTCTGCACCTTGTTTTTGCTTCCTATTTCCTGGCCATTAATATATATAAATATTATATATAATAAATATACTTCATGTTGTGAACTTGGTCTTGACGTGTCATGTGCAGGCTCCAAGGGTCCCTACTGATTCTGTTTAGTGTTTCTTTTTATGTCAATGTGTTTGGGCTGGTAATTTGAAAGTAGAAATCACATGACTTGTCCAAATAGAAAACACAGTCTCCATCAATTAAAGGAACAGTGGTCATAAGAAAGACAGAGAGACATCAGGAAGCACTACAACCATGGGATGTGATAATGTAAAATAAACTCTGTGCAAAATAATGGTTAATGATTTTATCCTCTGCCAACTTACCAGTTTAAGTCCTTTCATCATAGTGCTCATAATGTACATAAAATACCTGTGTTTTCTGATAATATAGCAATGGCATCATCAACACACTGTTAAATAGAAAACATAATAATTTTTTGATTTCATTCCTATTGAAGACAATGAATGAGTATTTTGAAATGGAAGCATTGCTATGCAGGAATGTCCATCAACTACATCCTCAGTAACAAATGTAGATATTGCAATGCTTCTTCAAAACACTTAATTGAAATGTTTTGTCAATAAATGGCTGAAGATGCACTAATCATACTGTTCTTTATCCTTCAGATGTGGATAAATGTGTGAAGTGTCCAGAGGACCAGTATGCCAATAGAGAGCAGGACCAGTGCATTTACCAAGCTGTGATCTTTCTGAAATTCAAAGATCCCTTGGGGAAGACTCTTGCATTAATGGCCTTGTGCTTCTCTGCATTCACAGTTCTAGTTCTTGGGATCTTTGTCAAGCACCATGACACTCCCCTTGTGAAGGCCAACAACCAGAATCATAGTTACATATTGCTCATCTCACTCATCTTTTTTTTTGTGCACCTTGTTCTTCATGGGCCAACTAAACTAAGCTACCTGCATCCTGCAACAAATCACATTTGGCTGTTTCCACTGTCTTGGTTGAAACAGTGACTGTGCTTCTGGCCTTCATAGTCACAGCCCCTGGAAGGATGAGATACTTTCTGGTTTCAGGGGTACCCAACTACATTATAGCCCTCTGTACCCTCATCCAAATTATTCTCTGTGCAGTTTGGCTTCAAGATTCTCCTCCCTCTATTGACACTGACACACACTCTGAGCATGGCCAAAACATCATTGTGTGTAACAAGGGCTCAGTTACTGCATTTTACTGTGTCTTGGGATACCATGGCTCTCTTGCCTTTGGGACCTCTGTGGTGGCTTTCTTGGACAGGAATCTCCCTGACAAATTCAATGAAGCCAAGTTGCTAACCCTAAGCATGTTGTTGTTCTGCGGTGTCCGGGTCACCTTTCTCCCTGTTTATCATAGAATCAAGGGGCAAGGTTATGGTTGTTGTGGAGGTCTTCTCCATCTTGGTCTCCAGTGCAGGCCTGCTGGAATGTATCTTTATCCTCAAGTGCTACATAATTTTGTTTAAACCAGAGAGAAATTCTCTTCAAAGGGGAGAATACATCTTCCTGAACACCCATTTCATAAACTGTTACTGATAACTCAAGTATTGGTACAGAACCACCTATTCTGATGCAATGCAGGATGTATGCATTAGCTAGTGACTCTCATCATTTCTTCTAAATATGTCAAGAAATATCATGTATACTACTTTTCTACACATTGTGGCCTATAGTATTCCCCTGAGCCTCTTATTTTGCAAGACTTAGTTCTTGGATATTAATGCATATCGGATGTGTTCTTTTCTTTCTCTAATGCAAAGGAAGACTTGAAATGAAAAAATAATTCTTTTGATATATGAGTGAAGGTGTGACATGGAATGTAAGAGAAATCAGAATGTTTGTGGTAGAGTGAATGAATGTTTTCGGATGATGAACCTAATCTTCCCCTTGCAGAAGAAGACAGAAGAATCCTGTCACATCCTGGGAGTTAGAAGGGTAAAACTTGCACTTCCTGAGACACAGTGACCACCCCCAGCTCCCATCTGCCCCAAACTCCCATCTAGACCAGAGACTGCAAGCAGACACTGCAGTCTCCAAACCCTGCCCCCACACCAATTTGCCCGACACCCCAACCACTTCCTGAGACTCAGAGACCAGCCCCCAGCTCCCATCCACCCCAGAACTCCCAACTGGACCAGAGAGAGACCCTCCAGTGGACACTACAACTTCAATACCTTGCCCCCACAACCATCTGCTGCAGACTCCAGCCACTTCCGGAGGCTTAGAGAGCAGTGTCCAGCATTCCATCCTGCCCTGGAACTCCCATTTGGACCAGAGAGCCCAAGCTTCCATCCGCCCTGAAACTCCCATCTGGACCAGAGCTTCCATCCTGTCAAAGGAGCCTTAATTTCC